>LPNX011107843.1:91625-172664 GCA_001517045.1 Pseudotsuga menziesii
GTTGCTTGTCCTGCGGTGCACAGAGATGCGATAAGGAAGGAGATATTATGAGAAGGTAGAAGGTGTGAGACGAGGGAAGAACCTGTGCGGTGCGCGCGAGGGTAGAGAAGCTGCGGTGAGAAGGACTGCGCAACGGAGAGAGTGCGCGACGCACCCACCCAGTAGGAGATCCCGTCGCCTGAGGAGCTATGCAACACCAGTAGGACTGCCACAGAACCTATTCCAAGACACTTGAGTCTTGGCCAACCCATTAGATTCACTTCGGGTGAGACTTCAGGCCGCTTTGCGGTCTGTCGCCGAAAGGGCCAGTGGATTAGGGGTGTTGTTGATTGATTACAGTAAACCCGGGTGTACCCATGCAATCAACAATATGGTTGGAATTTTTGTGTGAATTTGACTTTGAAATGAAACACATAAAAGGAAAAGAAAACAAGGTGGTTGATGCACTCAGCAGGAAGGTATATGAAATGCATGTGGCATCTCTTAGTATTTTCCAACCAGATTTGAGGCAGCAAATTATTAGCCATATTGTCGAGGATGAAATGTACGTACAAATAAAGGACAAGTTGCAGTAGTAAAGCCCTGAAAGGAAGTACAAGGGATATAAATTAGAAGAAGAAGAACTTCTTACTTATAAGAACATAATTTATATTCCAAATGTGGTAGAATTGAGGAGAATTGTTATGGATGAGATCTATCAAACTCCTTATTTTGGTCACCCAGGATATCAAAAAACAATTGATATAGCAAGGAAGCTGTATTTTTGGCCAGGAATGAAAAAGGACATTGCTGAGTATATTTCAAAGTGCATGAAATGTCAGTATGTGAAGGTTGAGCATCAACACCCAGTAGGTTTATTGTAGCCTTTGCTAGTCCCAGAATGGAAATGGGAAGTTATTTCCATGGATTTTATTACAGGATTGCCCATGAATGTGAGACAACATGATTCCATCATGGTTGTGGTGGAGAAGTTGACAAAGGCATCACATTTTATACTGGTCAAGTCCATGTATAAGGCTGATTCCATTGCAAAAATATTCATGAAGGACATTTTTAGATTGCATGGTTTGCCTAAGGCAATAATTTCTGACAGGGATACCGAGTTTACTTCCAATTTTTGGAAAAGTCTGTTAGTAGATTTGCGTACAAAGCTGAACTTTAGCACCGCCTACCATCCTCACATTGATGGAAAAATAGAGAGAATGAATCAGGTGCTTGAAGACATGCTTCGCATGTATATAATGTACAAACCAACCAAGTGGGAGGATTATTTACACTTGGTAGAGTTTTCCTTTAATAATGGGTAGCAAGCATCATTGGGAATGATTCCATATGAAGCTATGTATGGGAGAAGGTGTAGGACACCAGTGACTTGGGATAATCTAGTGAACAAGATTGTGCTTGGTCCCGGATTGCTCACGGAATTAGAGCAAGAGGTTGCAAAGATTAGGCAGAACCTGAAAGCAGCCCAAGATAGACAGAAAGCATATGCAGACAAGCATAGAGTGCATAGAGAGTTCAATGTTGGGGATCATTTTCACCTTAGAGTGAAGCCAAGGAAGAGTTCCTTGAAGCTTGGAAGTTGTGCTAAGTTGTCACCTAGATATTGTGGGCCTTTTGAAGTGCTTGAAAGAATAGGGCCACTTGCATATAGACTTGTATTGCCTGCTAGCACTAGAGCTCATAATGTTTTTCATGTTTCTTTTCTTAAGAAATATGTACATGACCCTAACCATGTGATAAATTGGGATGTGATTCAGGTGGAACATGAGAGAGAGTTTCAAACCGAGCCATTGCGCATCCTTGACAAGAATGTCATAGTGCTCTGGAATCGAGCCATTGGACAGGTAAAGGTGTAGTGGAAGCACTACGGTCCTGATGAGGCTACGTGGGAGTTAGAGGATGCCATGCAATTGGCACATCCTTTTTTGTTCAATTTTGTAGAGCACTGAGGACAATGCTAATGTAAGGGGGAGGGGAATGTAATACCCCGGTTTTGACTCCATGGTATTAAAATTGTACATGATGTAAATATTGTTATTAAATCATGGTGAGGAGTGCAAGGCCAAGGCCTTGCCATTGATTTGGTGTTTTAGGTATCGACGATCAAGGTTGATACCGATGGTTCTCGTGCTGGTCAGGCATGGTATATTTTTGAAATATCATGTAAATATGAAATTTAATAAAATACCACAACTAGCTATGCACTACGACGAAAGAGATGGGGGCATGATTTCACAAGGAATATGGAGGGGATTTATCCAAACCCTTAAGCCAATAGGGTGAGACCAGATGTTGATGAGAGAGTCATAATCTCTCATCTACCCTTTTCATCATCTGTACTCAATCATTCAATTTTTCCAGAAGAGCAGCTGAGGCAGTTAATGCCTTGGGCAGGGCAAGGTATGGCAGTTAGATTTTGTGTCTAAGTGAGCTTGTAGTCTGGGGAAGCCGCATTCTTGCTTCTAAAGCAAGTAATCACGTGAATGCATGCCCATCCCGTCATTTCTTGAGTTTTCCAGAACGCTTTTGGTCATTCTTCCATTCCATTCGATTCATTATTCACTATCCTGAGTCGCGGAACGAGTTATTCAGCAGTGTTATCCTCATTCACGTAGGATTCGATTATTCGAATTCACGTAGAGTTCTTCCTCCTCGCGCAATGAGAGCTAGTAGAGTATTGTTACGCGTTTCTACAGTGTTTTTCTGTGTTACAGAGTGGTATGGAACCCTGGTCTCTTGTGTACAAGTGAAACCTTGTTTCTCCTGTGTTACATAGTGAGTGGTATGGAACCCTAGTTGTCTGTGTTATAGAGTGGAGCCCTGTGTTGTTGTGTCTCCTTATGGTTTGTTGTTGGTATGGAACCATTTTTTCCCTACAAAATCCCCCCCCCCCACAAATTTCCCTCCAAAAACAAATTGCACATTTGTAACACATTAATACAATTAATGAAGTTAATATCATATTTCATATAAAAAATTTGCAACAATATTAATTAAATCACCTGTAAACTATGCTCTATAAATTTTGTAATAATATATTTGCTATCTACATTAATTTTTTTTATCCCACACTTATAACACAAGTAAAATTTCATTTACTGCCATCTTATTTAAGTTTAGTAATAATGCATTAGCGAATTACTATTCACATTTGAATTTGGAGCAATTTAATAGTTCTTTGTAGGTTAGTTTTCTTATAATCAGTTTGTCTATTTTTTTTTATCTTATTAATTTTTTTCTTTTGTCGTTATTTTTTAATCCCACATTCATGTAGCGGTTAATTAAACTTAATCTATGCAACGTAAATGTGATTTGGTTTCTATAGTCACCTCTTGCAAAACAACGATTACAAACATTGCAATAATCTACAAGGATTTTAAAGACCACCGAGGCGATTTTCAAGGTTAGTTTAATTTACATTTTTTTGCAATGTTGTTTTATTTATTTATTTTAGATTGGCATGCCCTTTGGATGCACAAGGGTAAAATTTAATGTTCTTCTTTTTATTTTATTTTTCTTTTCGCCTTTGTGTGTCTGTTGGATGCACTGTGGTTAAATTTAATGATTTTTTTTGGGGGGCTTGGCCTTGGGTGGGCGCCCACAATTTGCAATTTATTTTATTTTATTTTGGGGTTGGCACACCCCTAAGGGCAACAGGGACTGGGCACCCTTATGGGCAGCGGGGAGGAGTTGCACTCCTCCCATTGGGGCGCCCTTTCGGTGCCCAAAGCGCGCCCACCCCACACTCTCGTGATTAGGTCTCTTCTAAACTATAAACATTATCCCTTAAGACTCTTAAGTGCAGGTTCCATACATATAACAAAAAATACTAATTGGCCTTAATACTCAATGCAATCTTATAAAACCAAACAATTTATGCGAAATTAATCGTTTTAATTTTTAATTTTAATCATTAATTTCTCAGTACACTGATGTAATTTATACAATCCCTTTAATGATCTTAAAACAAAAAATAAATTATCTTGTAGATATTTGACAATGGATTTATTGCTGGTTTGAATTTCTTTATGTTTAGTTTCAATTTGAGAGTTTAATTGTGCAATTTGTTCATGGGCCATAGCCTCCACCCAATGTAGAATCCGTGGATCCTCAACATATGGCCTATTAAGAGGCACCTACGGGTGTAGTACATGTACCCTCTTCCGAAAGAAAGATACCACCATTGCCTCGTAACGAAACTGCTTGATCTCACCTTGTCTGCATTTTGTGAGTTGATATTTGAGACTGACCAGACGTAATTCCTCACTCCAGTTGAAAACTATTGGATCCATACACTAACGCATATAGCATATGTGCTCAGGTAGTATGATGTGCAACTCGACTACCCACTACGTTCTCTATAGTGAAGACCATGGTTCTCAAGGGTTAGTCTACAATGTGTTTTATGGGGATTTTACCCACTTGTGACCTTATCCTGATGACATAATACTCGTCTACGAGGTCATAAATGAACATATCCCCTCCGCGAGGACATGTAAGTGGTAGTGGAATCCCTCTCTAGGACAATCCAGTCAGAAAGTATATGTCTTCCCATCTATGGTCGGAATCTGGGTCCCAACCTAAAAGTGTTGCTGGTTCGGATCCCACATCCGTATCAGATGGTCCAACAAACGCACATGGGCTCTCATGCCTAGAACCCATAAATAATTTAATATCCCACACTCTCTTAGGGCCCTTACATTCATAGGATCATTAGCTACCTGGGAATAATCTAGCTCGTGCTCACATTCTTTCCTAATCACCATTTTGTTGGTCCAAAACCTACGGAACATCCATAAGGAAGTCATTAGAACCCTCACATTGTAAAAATCATGAAGTTTCATGATAAAACTTGAGTTTTGGGGAGTCCACAGCCACTGACACTCTTTCCCTTAGGGAGTAGAGCGACGATGATGCCTCCCCTAGGAGACAGAGTGCCCCTGATGCTCTTTCCCCTTTCGAGGAGTGGGGTGATGCACCCCCAAAAAGGGAAAATAGCATCGCCCTGAGCGTGCTCTTCCCCTTTGTAAAATCACCCCAAAACACTGAAAAAACATCATGGAAATGAAATTTGCAACCATGAAAAGAAAGGGAAACGTATTGACTCTTACCTTCTTTTGACGGCTAGACGAATGGACACCTGGATATCCCTAAATCTCCTTTGCAAAATCCTCTTTGAAGACTAGTTTTTCCCTATTTGCTATGGTAAAATAAAATGGTTAAAAGTTTTTAACCATTTCACCATTTATGTTATTTTTTTATTTTTATTATAAATAATTAGTGGATTATTTCAATATTATGGGTTTTCATTAATTTTTTCCTATAGTTTTCACAGTGAAATTGGTCTAACACTATTTTTGAGGATTTCAAGACATAATGTGGCAGCTTTTTGGTTATGATCGAGTTTCTTTTTGTCTTTTTCACACTCTAGCCTAAGTTGAAAAAGTATTGAGCACCTTTTATACCCTCGACATGGTTGTTAAAAATCTAGTGAGAAGGTATCGAGTGTGCTTTTACTGCTTTTCCAGACTCGTTAAAATGGATTAGGAAAAAGTGAAATTCTATAGAGTCACCGTTAAGCTCTTTTCAGGATATTTAAACACTAAAATATTGCCAAGCGAACTTGATTCTTTCATGCTTGTAAAATTATTTGAAAGGTCATCTAATCAACGATAATTTACCCCTTTTTCAGATCTATTAGACTCAGTTATGAAAAATGTATACGCTAGTTCTTTGTGACTAGAAGAGTTCTCCTAGGTATCAGTTTATACTTTTTCGGACCTTGGGGACTAAACCTATGAAAAAGTCCATTCTGGAGTCTCCTTATTCATTTTAGACTCTCTAAATATGAAACGATGACTAAGTTTACCTTCTTCGGACTCGTAAAATCAAACGTTGAAGGACCCTTTCTAGGAATTAACCCCTCCTTTACCAGGTCCTTAAAATGTATGAGAATGGACTCATCCTCCGATGAGTTATATTGAGCATTTGTTACCCTTTTCAACCTCATTAAAAAGAAAAGAGGTACTCATTCGACGTGATGGGGAATTTAAGGGAATGGCGAATATATTTCATTTGTATTAATGGAAAATTAATCCAGCCTTAAACATGGCACCTGTATACATTTTCATTCAAACAGTTGGGTATTCATCTACTTGTCATCAATTCGATCCACTTTAATGAGTCATTTAACTCCTTTGAGTCAATTCAAAGAATGCATCATGTTTGTCGCTGCCTCATTGAGTCAATGCTTCCAAGTCATTTGTCATTGCATTTGATGTTCAAGGGAAGTCTTCATCACAGTATACCTCTGCAATTTATTTACCTCCCTTTGAGTCAGTCACATCTGAGTCAGTCCTATGGTTGTTCCATCATCATGATCACTTCAACATCACTTTTGTTCCGAGTTTCGTGTCTATGGTGGGGGAAACATCATGGACCTCCTTCGACGAGTCTATTCCCGTCGACACCAACACATCACTCAGGAATTAGTCTTAGAAACCATTCAAGTACCTTGAAGTCTGCATGCCTCAATGGTAGGTTTCCTTGCTTTCGACAGTAGGATTTCATCATCGGCCTTTGATTGAAAGAGTCTTCCTGTTGTTCTACTCCATCTTATATATTCACATTCAGAGGAATGTACTGGGATACCTTGGGGATCATTGACATCAGTGGTGATTTTCCTCGCACTTGTTCACTATATACATCAATGACTGGTAACCAAGTGGTTTCTACCATGTTCGACATCAAGACATCTATTTACATGGATATAATTGCATCGTTCGGTATTGGAATGAAGAACATGAATGGTTAGGTATTCACTTGGATATATGCCTATATTCAGGTTGTGATGGAGTATTTCTTGAGTCATTTCATGGATCCACATTGTATGTCTAGTGGCTATGCTCAGGTTTGGGTCAAAATGACATAGATCTATAGTGTATATTCTATAGCTATGTCCTGATTTGAGTCTTGTCGATCATGGATATACAATGTATTATCAGTAGCCATGAAATTGTAATTATACATGGATCTGCGGTGTATTCGTCAACAAACATGATTTCAGTCGAATATTTGGTAACTAGCCTTGTATCAAGTCTTCACTCACCACTCTTTTGCCTCTAATTCCATATTACATATAGCAAATAATTTCACATATCATCCCCTTCTAGCTTCATACTTTGGGGGCCATTCTTTTACACTTGAAATTGGTAGCTATGCTTAATCCCCTGAAGCCACATGGACAAGTGTTGGCACAAACCAAACCAATAAAACTCGGTCGACAGGGGTTCCCACTCGGTCCACACCCAAACCACCGCGATATCCCTAAGCACCGACCCAGAAAGGTTTTACCCTGTCCGACAACACCCGTAGAGCGGATGAAGTCTCACCCGAGATGTTCGAGGGAGAGCTGACGAAACCAAGTTTCCACAGAATGAGAAGGGACCATGTGCATCCACTTATTGACTTAGCGCAACATTCACAGATCTTATTACTCACTTTAACATTAACAGAACCATTCATCGTTGTTCTTCAATACATCGCATCATTCCATTGTAAATGCAGTAACATATTGATGCACAAACATATCTAACATGATAATATCATTTAAAACAGGAAAACATCGCATCATAGATCCATGTCGCACATCTACATAATATTCATCATTTGAGTCGTAGAAAACAATAAGATAGTAAAACATAAAAGAACGCAACAATTCAGATAAACATTCGTCTTGTCATATTACTTCTGCTAAAAAATCACAGTTCACAGATCGACAGATCTCAGTCAGATACTCAAAGATATTCTTCACCAAGCTTGGATTCTTCACCTCTGAAAATGATATCTAATACTTGCGATTCAACATCTATTTATAGGCTTTCACCTTTACATTTGAGGTCCACTTAGACAACTTCTAACTAATTCTTAACCGAATCTACAAAATGATGACCAATATCCACAAAATATGGTCCAAAACTACAAAAGGTGACACAAAATTACATAAAATATTCAATTTCAATCTTGTGCACCATCTTCCACTTGCACGGTGTCTTTGAACTTGTGCAACATCCGCGATGCTGTGCGACTAATGTATCCAAAACCCCTTTCCAACATGCCCCCAACAAAATATTGCGGCTCTCCCTTGAGCCACACTAACTGGACATGGTGTACTCATTGATCTTGATTTTGAAATCTTCATACTGTTGAGTAATCTCCTTCACCTACCCTCTGATATTTTCAGCGATCTCCTCACTTGCCGTCAGGTTGTGAGTGACTGGGTGCTCGACCATATTCTTAGTAGAAAGGAGGAAAATTGCGTTGGCTGAGTTTGTTTTCAATGTTTCGAGCCACATAGTAGGGCTCATCATCAGGAGGAATTTTTCCATGGCTAAAATAGTTCAAGAAATTAGCTTATTAATAAGAGTGGATGAATTTTTTAGGTTTTGCATAAAGCCGACTTAGCCCACAAAGAAAATTATAGCATAGGTTACAAAAACCATTAAAAATTCCTCTCTTGACGAGAACACCAAGAAGAAATTAATCACGAAGGAAACATTGGTTCCTCGGATTTATGGTTTACCCAAGATACACAAAGATGATGTTCCTATTAGACCCATAGTGAATACTATAGGATCCCCCACTTATTATTTAGCCAAGTTCCTTGCAAAAAAGCTAAGAGCCTTGGTAGGTTAGACCCCGTCTTACATTAAAGATTCCACACACATGGTTAAAGAATTGAAAGACTTTAAGGTGGAGGATGGAGATATTCTAGGCAGCTTTGATGTAGTGTCCCTTTTTACAAAGATTCCTATAGATGAAGCCTTGGTAGTGGTCAGGGAGATAACCAATGAAGAAACAGAGAAACTGGTTAGAATTTGCCTAAAATCTACTTTTTTCAGCTTTAAAGGTGTACTTTATGAACAAGTTGATGGTATCGCTATGGGATCCCCTCTTTCCCCTATAGTAACTAACCTGTACATGGAGGCCTTTGAGAAAGCCGCTATTGCTTCATTCCCTTTAAAACCAAAATGGTGGAAAAGGTTTGTAGATGATACGAACATAAACTGGCCACATGGGAAGGAAAGCTTGGAGGAGTTTTTGGGGCATCTGAACAGCAGATCAGATCATATTAAGTTCACCATGGAGATAGAAGAGGACAACAATATCCCATTCTTGGATGTTCTCATCACAAAGAAGAATGGCGGGGTCCTAGGTCATCAGGTTTACAGAAAAAAGACCCATACTGACAGGTACCTACATGCAGACTCACACCATCTACCTACACAAAAGATAGGGGTATTGAACACACTATTAACTAGAGCTATCAGAATTTCAGATGATGACCACCTAAACCTTGAAATAGACCACTTAAGTAATGTCTTCCAAGTGAATGGTTACAATAAATATCAAATTAAGAAGGTTATCAGGAAAGTTCGTAACAGGTCTCCAAAAAAGATTGGGAACATTGAAGGAACTATGATCACCCTTCCTTATATCAAAGGAACAATAGATGTTATAGCCATGATTCTTTGTAAAAAGAACATTAGGGTTACCTTTTCCCCTCCAAACTTGATAGGTAGAATGCTAGATACCTCCAAAGACCCAGTTGAACCTTTAAAGCAGAAATTGGTTTACAGCGTTCCTTGCTCATGCGAGATCCCCTATATTGGGGAAACTGGACGCTCTGTCCAGGTATGACTCAAAGAACATTGTGCTGACATCATGCATGATCGCCACCAAAAATCGGCTCTTGCTGAACACGCTCACCACTCACACCGCCACATATGCATCGAGGAAACTAAACTTATCACTAGAGAAGAGCATTACAAAAGACGGAAAATTAGGGAGGCTATAGAGATAGAAAAATTTCCCTTAAACCTAAATAGGGATGATGGCCTCAAACTCAATGAGTGCTGGCGCCCTATTATCCGCCTTCTCAAGGACACTAATACACACAAAAAACAAAGGACACCAATTAATTAAAAAATTTTAGTAGGCTTTCTAGTTTGAAAAGGTTTTTAATAATAATTAAAAATTAAAAATTAAAAATTTTAAAATTTTTAAAAATAGGTTAAAAATACTTAAAACTTTAAAATATTAATGACTTCAAAAAACATTTATAATAAAGATTTTTAAGCAATTCTTTTCACACCTTTGCCTAAGAGTTGGGAAGGAATCAAATAACCCCTTAGGTTTTTAGATTTTCTAAGAATTTAAAAAATTTTAAAATTTGAAAATATTTAATTATTGTAGGAATTTCTTTAAATAAATTTACATTAAATTTTTTTAGTTCTTTAGGTTTTAAAATAATTTTTTTTTATAGTTTTTTAGGTTTTTAATTAACAAGTTTTATTTTAGTTTTAATTTCTAAATTATTAAGTTAGGTTTGTATAAAATATAAAATTATTTCTTAATATATTAAAAAAATTAAAAAATTTAAATTTTTTAATAGATTTAGTAAATTTTTTATTATATTAAGAAAATATTTAGGGCTAAGTCGGCTTTATGCAAAACCTAAAAAATTCATCCACTCTTATTAATAACCTAATTTCTTGAACTATTTTAGCCACGGAAAACTTCCTCTTGATGATGAGCCTTACTATGTGGCTCGAAACGTCGAAAACAAACTCAGCCAACGCAGTTTTCCTCCTTTCTACATTCAATATTTATTGCGTAAAATCATGAACAACATATTATTAGTGATCTCCTTTTTGCCTTCCTGTGCGGCCTGCAACGTAACAAGTGCCTTACTAGAAAGTTGTGCATTGATATCCTGGAACTCATATAGTTGTTCAATGCGCTTTCGCTGAAGTTCCTGGGCCTTTCCAACACGCTGTTGCAAATCTTTCATCTCTGCAGATTGCATGACCTAAACCATTGGTGGCATCGCTATTAATTTCACTAGTTTCCCTTCTACTTCCTGCAACTGTGTGGTCAGTTGCTCTAGCTACTCAGCCTGCACTACATTGCCCCAAAACTGCGTAGTGGCATCCGCCACTTTCTTTGCATCCTGCTCTAACTCGTCTAGATGTGTCACCAACTCTTCTATCTCATTCTTCCTCGCGACTATTTGCTCTGTCAACGTGGACGGGTGCATCAAAGCCTCCAAAATGCTGTTTGCACTCTGCAATTGCGCAATAATAGCCCCAAGTCACTTTTCTCTATCCACCACATCCAGCTCCACGGTACTCTCCAAGACATGCTGACAGGAATCTGCAACTGCTGCTTCCAACTCGACTCAGCTATCAAAAATATGTGCCTTCTCAACAATGAGGTGATCTATTTCCTTCTTCAGCTCCGTGATCTCCTCGACAATCTTTACTCGCAAATCCTCTTGGGTTTTCTTGAGTGCTTCGATTTCCTGCGCTTTCTCTTCCATCCACTTCTCTTTTCCTTACTTCAATTCAACAACCTCTTTTTGTGCTTGCTCCTCTTTCTCCTGCGACTAGATGAATTGATTGCCTATTTCTTTCTGCCGGTCCGCCAACTCCTGGTTGGAAACTCGCTCTACAACTCGGAAACTCTGCACCTCAACTCAACTTTGCATAATGGTGTTTTTCGACCGTGTCAAGCTCCCTCTTATAACACCAAATCAACTCATACTCATCATTACTAAATCAATGCAATCATCATGAATAAGTCATGCATTAACTACCCGAATTCGTCGTCGATCCTGCCAACCGAACAGTCAGATCCGCCAGCATTACGTGTCACTTCCACAATCACCGCCGATTAACTGCTTTTAACTATCTTTATTTATTTCCGATTTGATTTTGTGCATAGCACTGCGGATGTCACAGCATGACCTTCTAACTACACTACTGACTCCTACTCTTGTGCATCCACTTCCTCCTGGTGCCCCTTCCTTTCGTCCATCATCCTACCTACTTTTTTTTACATTGCGCAGTGCCTCAAGCACTGCGTGGTTCTGTGCCCGTCCTATAGGGCTTCAGCCTTCTACCATTCACTAGATTTGGTAGTGTCGCACAATCTAACTACTGCAATTGAACTGCACCTCCTGAGGTAATGGAAGTAACAAGATATGGACCTAACCAACGCATCTGCAACTTACCTAGATGCTTCATGAACTTTCGTATAACAACACCAAATTTCCTTGCTAAAATTGTTTATTCTTTATGTGGCGATCATGCCAAGACTTCTATTGATCCTTTTCGACGTGCTGGTGGAAACCTGCAACAAAGTGGTCTTCCTTAAGTTGGACTAACTGGTCCAATCGGTCTTCCAGTGCTGCTTCATTGTCCATGTCTGTTTCCACGGCAATGCGCAAACTCGAAACAATGTACTCCATAGGCATGACTGCCTCTTGCATGTACACCAACTTTAATGGTGTATGTCCCATCAATATCTTGCAAGTGGTGCGATATGCCCACAAGATTGCTGGAATATTCAGGTACCAATCATCGTGATTTGCATTACATACCTTTGCAAGCGCATGCTCCAATATTTTGTTGAATGCCTCTACTGTCCCATTCACTTGTGGATGATACAGGGTACTCTTCTTGTGTTGTATTTGTAGCTCCTCCACTAATGCGCTTATTTTGCGATTGATTAAGTGACTCCCTTGGTCTTTCATCAGTATCCTTAGGCATCCAAGCCATGTCACAATGTTGTCAAATAAGAACCTTGCTGTTGTCGCAGCGGTGCAATCCACGATTGGTGCAGCCTCCACCCATCTTGTTAAATAGTCTGACATTGTAATGATGTACCGCACACTATTTTTCTTCCTGGGTGGGTTGATTGGCCCCACAAAGTCCACGAGCCATTTATCAAATGGCTGCAATGTCACCTGAGGTACTAGCGACATCTCATCTCTTCTTGATGGCTTTCTAATTCATTGACAAACATCACAACTCCTTGCATAGTTTGTCACATCATTATGCAGAGTGGGCCACCAAAGCCCTGCACGAAGCACCTTTCTCACAGTAGCTTGTCCTCCATAATGTCCACCACCAACTCCTACATGGGCCTTTGCTAAAATCCTCCCTTGTTCATGCGGTAGGACACATCGCCACAAAATCTCATCTGGTCCTATCTTATATAGATGTCCAATGATCAACTCGAAATCCGAGGCCTTAACCACCAACTACTTCTTCTGACTTGTAATAAGGTCCTTTGGTGTGGTTCCCGTCATAAAAAACTGAATGATTTGATCATAGTAGTCATCAACCATGTCGATTCTAAATAACTATGCATCTGGAAACCCATCTTCTAAATTTGTTGGCACTTCTTCTGTCTCAATTCAGGATAAGTGATTAGGGCCAACATTCAAGCGATCCAGATTCACAATTATCTCAAAATAAAACTCCTGAAAGAGAAGTAGCCAGCGAAATATCTTCCCCCCCAACACAGGCTTATTGAATAGGTACTTCAAAGCAGAATGGTCTATAAACATCTTAAAATGATTGCCCAATAGGTAATGCCTAAACGTTTGTAGCACATAAACCATCGCCAGACCTTCCCTTTCCATGGTCATATAGTTATTCTCTGTAGATGACGACTTTCAACTAGTGAAAGCAATTAGGTGATCTACATCTCCTTCTCCTAGTTGTGCAAGCACCACTCTCAGTGAAACAGATGATGCATCCACATGAACATGAAACTCCTTGTCCCGATCCGAAAAAACTAGTGTCGGTGCCGAAGCCATCTTGGCTTTCAATGTGTGGAAAATGCCTTGACACTCTTGACTCCATATGAATGCTGCATATTTCTTCAACAAATTTTCTATCGGAGTTGTGATCGCAACATTCCCACGTATGAATTTGCGATAGTACTCTGTATGCCCCAACGTCGCTCTGAGCATCTTCACATTTGTAGGCACTGGCAAGCTCATGATCAACACAATCTTCACAGGGTCAACCAACAGTCCTTGCTTGCAAACGATGTGACCCATAAGCATCCCAAATGGTGCACGAAAAATACATTTCTTTGAGTTCAACGTGATCTAATGCCGTCGACATGTTTCCTGCATCAGTCACAAGTTTTCCAAACGATCTCTGATCAATCCATAAATTGTCCAATCATCCATGTAAACTTGAAAAAACTTATGATTAAAATATTTGAATGTAGCAACAACAACTCAGGAGAATATCACAGGTGCATTCTTCAATCCAAAAGGCATCACCGTGTACTGAAAACAACCCCATTTAGTAACAAATGTTGTTTTGTGGCAATCTTCTTTTGCGATTCTGATTTGGTGATAACCAGAAAATCCATATTTGAAAGAATACATTTCCTGACCGCTCACTCCCTCTAGAAATTCATCAGTAAAAGGTGTGAGAAATGGATCATGCATGCACGCATCATTCAATCAACATAGATCCGAACTTTACCCATTTTCTTGTCTTGGACCACCATGGGACTGATCCATTTCTATTCTTTAACTGGCTCAATTATTCCAGCATCCAGCATCTGATCAAGCTCAAAGTTTACCTTTCCTTGTATCACAGATTCAGACGATATGGTCGCTGTCTTACGGGTTTTGCATCGGGTTTCAACGGGATCTTCATCTCTCCTAAATCTCCCAGTATACCCTTCATCTCAGAAAACTTCATCGAAAACAGGTCTTAAAATTCATGCAATAGATCCATGATCTTTTCCATTGTTTCTTCGTCCTAGTATTTTCCGACACTTTCAAACTTTGGGTTATCGTCTGTCCCAATGTTGACCTTCCTTATTTTCAATGAATGATTCATGGGATCCGTCAGTACATTTGGTGTTGCGACATCCCGACTCCCTTCTGTTTTCGCAATATTGATATTCCGCAAAACATCATCATATGGCTCGCCTGATACATTATAACATTCCATCATTGATTGCATGTGACAATACGCATGCAGATCCACTAGATATGCGACCGACACCACCTTCAGGACAACATCTCGGATAAGCTGTAGTGAAATATGAACATCCAAATTTGCATCGGGGAAACTGAAGGTGTGATTAAAGAAAACTCTCAGCTCCTCCCAGGTGGTGATTTATCTGCGTAGCTCAGCTGATACATACCAAGATCACAGAATTTCATCCAATGTGTGGACAAATGCATGGACCCATTGATCCTTTGGTCGCGATGCCCACAAAGTCTGACACTTGATCAGATGATCACTAGGACTGTTTCTCCCATCATATCTTCTTGCGTGCTATACTTTTGCATCTCCAAAGTGGACTGTCATCAACCTTCAACACTGTGACCATCCAGTGATTGACTTCTTATGGGTCGCCCACCAGCATGCTCAAGTCGCCTTTAGTGCTTCCTCCAATGCCAACAACCGCTGTGGTTCTGACACCTCATCTTCAAATTCAACAAGAAACTCAGACAACTCTGGTAGTCCTTCATAGACTGGTAACTCAATGGTCTCAGTTGCGATGTGACATAGTGACTACGGTAATCAAGCCACATTTTTGTAGTGAAAATTCATGCAAGCAGTTCTTCCAGTTCTCTAAAGCATCATCTGAATAAGAGGACACAGAGCTAGCATTACGCCAACAAAGTTCTCCTTTAGCAGTTGGATGGATGTAATTTTGTGAAATGTTATATGCATGATCCCATCCTATGACAACTTCATCCTTCACTGGCTCAATATATATTCGCCCTTCATTTGGATCCATCGAAGCAATGAATCCAATGTCTTGATTCTCAAAGGTCATCATCTGCTTCTTAAAATTGATTACTGCCATACTATCATTGGCCCATCCAATTCCCACTGACGCAGGATAGGAGCCTCCACCATCGACGACTTCAATCACATCAAAATCAACATAGTTCTTCATGCCCTCAACACCCACTACCAGGTGCGATACGCTCCCGATTGGTTGAACCTTGGCTTGATTAGCCAATCGCAGCTGCACTGGAGACCAACCCAGTGTTGGCCTCCCCATCTTCTTCCATGTCTGTTTTGTCAGGATATTAACATCTGATCCTAGATCTAGGATGACTGGATCTACCTTATAGTCCCCAATCTGAATGTTCATGCACATCTCTTTCCTCATCTTTTTCTTATGCAAATAATTCACTGTGGAATCCTTCTATCCTTTACCTGGTCGATACAACAAGCTTTCCATCTCAGCAAGAGCCTCAGGACTTCTTGCCAGCAACAAACAACTCTCAAAACAACTCTGCAAGGTACCATGTTGTCGCGATGGACCTGCCTCCAAAGTGGAATAAAAAGAAGTGGGCATTTCATAAACATGTGACTTGCCAGGATTCCTTTCGATCGCATTGCGTGCCTCAAAGAATGTATTTTTCTCAGCGTTAGTGTCAAATTGTGCCTTCTTCTTCTTGGCCAGCCGAACTTGTGGATGGGGCCCATCTTCTCCCGTTGTCACATCTTCGCACGTGATGACTATGACATCAACATCCTGCGTCATGGGTTCCACTGAAATCGTCACGACTATCAGTCCTTGATTCCGGTTCAGTGGTGGATTCACAGGTTGACCCACATTCTGATTTGTATTCTAGTTATGAATTGAAATTTGGTTCTGTGCATGATTTTGCAATGGAGGTTGATTCTACACTTGATTTTGGTTCTGCAATTGATTCTGATTTTGTAACTGCGGTACATTTTTGGCCTGCCACCTCGCGATCAGTTGTGGATAGTTCTCAATAGTATGATCAATTGCGGTACAATACGTGCATGTACACTGTAAATGCGGACAATCTCTCTGATAATGACCCAACACACCGCAATTATAATATTGGACAGGTCCACCTCCTCGACAAAATTTTCCTCTTTGTCGTCCTCAGAATCCTCCATGAAATCCTCCTTGTTGTTGATACTGTTGTTGTGAAAATTGCTGCGGCAGGGGATTCAATTGTTGCTGAACATAGTGCACTGACTAAACATACCGCGGATGCTTCGGAGCCATCTGCATCTGGTTCAGTGGTGGCTACGGCATAAACTGCTATTGTGGCTATTGGATATGTTGTTGCGATATAAACTTCATTTGTGGTGGAGGTACATACTGTAGTTGAGGAGATGGTTGCACCACCTACAGCTACGGCTGTTGCACTGCCCGATGGTCCTCACCCTTTACATAGTATGAGTCATATGTTCTTTCCCGGAGTAGATCATATGCGTGACAATATTTATCTTCATGCCTGACAGATCGATAAAATGTGCAGTATAGATTCGTCGGCTTTGTCACCATCTTCTACATGTATCTGCATTCCTCATGTCGATGCCCATATACTTGACAGATGTGACACCATGGTACACTACCGCAACTCAATGGGTTCGACGCTCTTGATAATAGATAGTTTCAGAAATCTGGACAAGTATCCTTGGTATGTCTGTCGACGCGACACCGAGTGCACCATATATCCTCGCGCTGCTCTTTCCCCTTCTTGATGTCTTGCAACTGGAGCATTAGGTTCACCAACCGCGTCTGAATTTGGTTCATACCAACTGCATTTTCTCCAATGGGCGAAGCTTCCAATTTCGTGGCAATCTCCAGAGCCTCGCTCTATGTCACAATATTCTGCTGCATAAGCGGTAATCTGATATGAGTTAACAACATCACAATGAACTATTCCTTATGCTGAATGTCGCTCATCTCAAAACTGATTCGTGCCATTAGTGTCTTGAATATTTGATCAAAATCCCAAACGGTCTCATTGGGATACTGTTTAATTTCTTTTAGTTTTGTAATGTACTGTGCTTTAGACTTTGGTTTTCTGAACTCATCAATAAGTCCTCTCCCGACTTCTGCCAATTTCTTTACTGGAGTCCCCATAGGAACCTGTATGAATTTCATGTACCAATCCAATGCGCGACCTCAAAGGGTTATCGCCAATTAGCCCTTCTTTACATCATCATCCACCATTTTTCTGATAGTCCATAGTGCCTCCCACAGGAACCAGTACTGTTTTGGATCCTCAGTCTCATTCCCATGGAACAAAGGTAACTTCGCTTTGTCGCTCGCCATTTTGGGTCTTTTTTCGTACAGATGCTGATCTACTTCTACTATTAGAATGTTGCTGAAACATCAGACAAGTCGGTTTTGAGCTCACATTTCTTCCTGATTGTGACGTAGTGCACGGAGGCGTGGGTACGTTGCTGCTGGGGGTTGATATTGCCTCTACCCTGGGCATATTCTGGGTCTGCTTGTCCTCGTCTTCATTGTGGGGTCTCTTCATGCCGTGTGGTATTCCTTCACAGTCTTATGTTTCAATCACAGCAGGACCTTCCCCTGTCCTTCACCTCTTCTCTTGTCGAAACCTTTCTACTCCTGTCGTAAGACTAGTTTCTTCCTCAGCTTTCGTAACAATATCGTCATAACTTGCACCCATATACCCTTATCATTCCTTTTGTCTCCCCCCTTTTGTTGCAGTATCCACAACCACCGCACACCAGAGTTCTACCGCTCGAGGTGCATCTTCAATATGCCCTTTTCACAGATGAGCATCTTAATTGACAATTGTAAAGACAATAGGAACCTACCTCTGGGCTCGTTGAAAAATTCCCTTTCTGCTTCGTTGTAGGACTTAGTAGTATCAACCACAAACTCGGTGATATAGCCTTCTAAGATGTTGTCCAACTAGACTTCAACAACCTATGATGCTTTGTTGTTAGTTTCCTACAACTCCTGGATCAATTCCCAGGTCTAGGACGTTGGCTCACCTCCTTGGAAATTGTTCTTGCGATAGGTAAACCACGCCAACCACTCATACAAGATGATCAAGAATTCAACGAACCATCGTGTATGCATCTTTCTAGCCACTTATCTGTCATCAGTCTAGGGTTCTGATTCTCCATCTCAGGAAATTTTTGCAGCTTCTGATCGAACCAATCCTGAATTTCTAGTCTCGTTGGATGCCACATGTCCTTCCTTCAGTCACAACAAGGTCCTGGCAACAGAACCATTTGTTGGCACGAACCCAACCAATAGAACTCGGTCGACAAGGGTTCCCACTTTGTCGACACCCAAACCACCGCGATCTCCTTGAGCACCGACCGAGACAGGTTTTACCCCGTCTGACAACATCCGTAGAGGGGATGAAGTCTCACCCGAGATGTTCGAGGGAGAGCTGACAGAACCAAGTTTTCGCAGAATGAGAAGGGACCATGTGCATCCACTTATCGACTTAGCGCAACATTCACATATCTTATTACTCACTTAAACATTAACATAACCATTCATCGTTATTCTTCAACAGATCACATCATTCCATTGTAAATGCAGTAACATATTGATGCGCAAACATATATAACATGATGATATCATTTAAAATGGGAAAACATTGCATCATTGATCCATGTCGCCCATTTACATAACATTCATCATCTGAGTCGCAGAAAATAGTAAGACAGTAAAACAAAAAAGGATGCAACAATTCATATCTACATTCGTCTTGTCATATTACTTATGCTTAAAAATCACAGTCCACAGATCAACAGATCTCAGTCAGATACTCACAGATATTCTTCACCAAGCTCGGATTCTTCACCTGTGAAAAATATATCTAATACTTGCAATTCAACATCTATTTATAGGCTTGCTCCTTTACATTCGATGTCCACTTAGACAACTTCTAACTAATTGTTAACCGACTCTACAAAATGATGACCAATATCCACAAAATATGGTCCAAAACTACAAAAGGTGACACAAAATTACATAAAATATTCAATTTCCATATTGCATGCCATCTTCCACTTGCTGGTGTCTTTGAGCTTGCGCAACATCCGCGATGATGTGCAACTAATGTATCCAAAACCCCTTGCCAAGACCACGACATCTTTTGGAATTTTTTTTTCCCCAGTTCTAGGTTGTCTGACGCACATTGTCTCTTGACATAGAGCGTCATATCTCTTTGATGCATGTTGTCCACTAGAATAGTGTGCCGATGACACCTTTTCCCTCAAGACAAAGAGCGCTGACACTAGTTTCCCATATGAAGAGAGCGTCAGTACTGCCAAAAAGGAAAAAAATGAGATTTTGAGAACCTTATAGACAAAAGTCCTCATGGAGGCTGATCCTAACTGTTTGGATTAGGTGGCACTTGAGCTCACACCCCATAGGTATCATTCCCTACCTTCCTCCCAAAATATCTCAACCCCTTTGGGCTTCCATTGGCATATTTATAGAAGCTTCCTCTCATGAATGAGGGTAGAGAATACCGAGAGAGTATCTTCATGTTGCTAGAATCATAGCTGGTATAGGAGGCAATAGAGTGTGATTGTGAGTGAGGCTTGCAAATATTCTAGACTGTGTGTAATAGTGATGTCAAAAGTATTATGAGAACGAGGCTTCAACGTCAATGCTTCATTTATAGCTTCATCTTCTTCTATTATTAATACAAACATGTTCTCCTTTTCCATACACGATTTTTGCTAATCTCAATTGTTTATTAGTTTTCTCCTTGACTATTAGTATGGGTATTTGAATTGCCTTGTTGCTTTCACCGTTTTGTCTTGTTCTTCATGTTCTTTGCAGGTACATTTGATCACAAAATATCCATAAGGAAAGGACAACCTCCGACACTAAGGTAACGAAATCTTAACATTCAAGTAGTTCAATTATCTAGGAAAAGGATGCATCGTTGTGGCTTTTTGTTCTATATTTGCCCCACACAGACTAGGGGAACAACCTTTGTCCACATTGTTTGAAATATTCTCGTTAACACTTATCAAGTAAGATTTACTTGTGTGGGAAATCACATGGCAATTTGTGCGAAATCACAATAATTAAAACGCGTTCAACAAATAACAAAATCAGTGATTTGAAATCGGTGAATGATGTATAGATGAAAATCTATGACATATAGAGTGTAGTAGAAGTCACAAGAAGACGAATCAAGAAGCATGAAGCCAAGGGGAACCAAATAAGAAGAGCAACCCTTTTCCATTGATGTCAAATGGGGAAAATGAAGAATGAAGAATGTAGAATGAAGATTGGAGAATTGAAACTGAATGTTAAGAAGGAAAGATCTATGCAAATACAAAATGGACAATTAAATGGCATGAACATAGGGGGATTATTTTACACACAGAAGAATAGCTCACATTGAGGGGGAGGTCGATGTTAGTTGGGGTTGACATCAATGCTAAAGGGGGATATTGTTGAACCTTTGTGTTGTCATTGATGTCAAAGAATAAACCAACAAGGTTGATGTCAAAGAATAAACAAACAAGCTTGATATGAAACTGTTGAGGCCTGGAAATTCGTAGGCAACAACAGTAAGGGATTCTCCCCAATAAACATTCCCAACTAGCCCGTTACTGTTTGGTATGGGGAATCCGTCCGGTTTGCAGTCTGGCTACTGTAGGTCAAGTAACAAAAATAAAAGGTTTTACCAGTTGCGGCCTGGTCCACCGTGTATATTTTTGTGTTTTTAGTTTTAAGTATGATATGCAAGTGCCTATCTAAAATGTAGATTGATGTAGAATACGAGGAACGGTCACAATGTGATGCGCAGGTTCTTACCTCTCATCTTAAAATATCTCGCATCTAAATCACACACAGCAAGAAATTAAAGCTAACTACCTAACCTATCCATAGGGAGCAAAATTATCATTCATTAATGAGTAATGTATTTTGTACATGCATCATGAAAAATCACAGATAGCTGATACTTCTTTCAAAACACATGAACATTTAAAGATATTTGAACAACCAGATAGCCAATTGTTTATGAACAACATTCATTACTCATAGTGGAAATTTTCATAAAATAAACCAGAGAACATTCATACAAGAACATAGGTTCACAGAGTTAGAATGATCTCACAGTTAATGGACACAAATATGAAAACGAAATAGTTCCTCTTCAACAAATCCATAGCACAAAATTTGAACATTCCACCAAGCTTTCTCCAACAGGAAAATTGTAATTATCTATTGCAAAAGGAAATAGTTCTTCTTACAATATGTCCTCGCAAATCTTACTAGGAAAAAGTCCTTCATTCCCTCTAATTCTCCTATATTTATACAAAAAAAAAATCTTTTGGGTTTCCCCCTCGGGTGACCTTTGGGCTCCCCCAACCGTTTAATATTACAATTTTGTCCTTTGTGAGTGCTCATGATTCATATAATACGTTACATTTTAGATTAAGATTTACAAGCACTTTGTAAAAAGGGACCGGCTTGGTAACTGATGAGCCATTCCAAGCCTGGGCCTCTGCTGCTATCAATTCCATTCAATAACCTATTGATCTCAACCTTTCACTATCTTCCGTCTGTGAGAAACATCTTTGCTTCTGACTTTTCTTTTAGAGACGTCTTCTTCACAGTAGCAATCATCAAACTAGATCTGAAAATCTTCTAAGTCTGTCTGCAGTTAAATGAAAAAACTCAACATTAATATGGACAGCATTCAAGAAAATGTAAACCACACTATTAATGAGAATAAGCATCAAACATGCGACCCTGCATTGTGTTCTCATCACAAAAAACCCTAACAAGAATCAGAATCCACCGTCGCCCCACAAAACGACGGGAAAAACCCTTATCAGCGGTCTGGACCATTAAATCGGTAGGATAGTTTTATTCATAGCCGCAACGACGGGATTCAAATAGACAATGAGTTCTGTGAGATCATTAGGTCTATCGGTGTCGAAAACTCTATAAGTCGGATGGTTAGCACATTACGCAGCCGCAATGGCGGAAGACGGAAAGACTACAGGCTCCGCGACAAATAAAACAAATCGGCGAGTGAAAAAACTAAGGACTACGGAAGAATAGTCCTATTCACAGCCGCAACGGCGGAGGACCATCGGACTGCGAGTTCCGTGGTCAACATAAAAACATTGACGAAAGGAAAATTTATTATGGCGGATGGTTAGTCCGTTCCGGAGCCACTGTTGTGGAAGACAATCGGACTGCAGCTTCCGCTTTCAAATGAAAAATACGGTGATCGAAAGTTTCCATGACTAAATGCAGGCAATGATGAGCTCAATGCAACCTCCGTCTCGGTGACACAAGAGACTAACCCTCCGATCAAACATTAAAAAACGCTTCGATAGAGAAAACAAATCATCGAAAAGCAAAGGTTTAAGCAGTAAAGCCATGGAAACATAAAACAACAGCAACTGCTGTCCAGGCATCGGGGATCAGAAAGACTAATCATAAAGCGTCGACATGATAGATCAATACATAGTCACAATGGCGGAAGGTGGATGGACAATGGATTTCGCAGCAAAAAGAAAACATCGGTGAAAGTCAGGACAAACCATCGACGAACGGAATAGCAGCGTCGGGTGATTACTTCACTGAGGAGCCGCAACGGTGGATGTCAAACCAACTACGGGTCTTGGTAATCATAAAACCATCGACGATCGGAGCAGTTATATGGTGGATAGTTAGTCTGCTCCAGAGCCGCAACAACGGAACACAATTAGGCTACGGCCTCCGATCAAAGTCAACACATTCTGAAAAATCATCGCAAAGCAAAAAAGTTGAAACAATAAAACCGTGTGATCGACGAAATAAACAACTATTCATCGGCAAGCGAAACAGTTATACGCCGGATGGTTAGTCTACTGAGGAGCCGCAACGGCAGACGACATAAGGACTATGGCTTCTGATTAAAGTTATAAACCGTTTCGAGAGCGAAAAGCAAAATATTGCAAAGTCAAAAACCTCGGCATCGAAAAATAAAAGAGCTAACCGTCGGAACATTCAGTGTTTAGCTTCCGCAACGGCGGCTGCGTAGAGATCTATGGCCCCGTTTTACTGTCCGAAAACTTCCGACAGTGAAAATTTATCGAAAAACTAAGTATTAAGTGTTCAAAAGATTTAGGCTGGGGAGTGATGAAAATAGTTCGTTTAACCCCCAAAATAGTGACAGCAAAGAGAAACAAGCTCCGACTTGAACATAAATAGACTTCCAATAGCGATGAAGGAAATCATTCAGACCAAAAATACATCATTTTCAAAACTCCACCGTAAACGCGTTTGCCAATAGGCAGCAGTTTTTTGAAAAGTATGAAAGCAATTGACCTCACTTCAATCCAAACTGTAGTAGAGGGAAGAACAAAACAGATTTCATGAATCCACACACTCCCAGGCAAGATAAAATAAAAGGAGGGTCCAAAATTTCAAAAATTTGGGAAAACAGTTAAAGCTGCAACAATTGGCGACTACCTGGTGAACCTAGATCTCTGGACAATTTATTCCTTAAGTAACCAACTGTTTAACAGTAAAACCAACATGTTGAATTCTTCTAGATGTTTGGATTTCCAAAATGGAAAATATATGTACTTTTAATCATTGAGGGTAGTCCAATTTAGGAAAATGGAAACCAAGATTTCAAAGTCAAGATAACTCTTTCGAGGCCAAGAATATGAGTTTCATTTTTTTCCTTTGTCTTCGGGTAGCTTCCAGCCTGGACACCACAGGATTGTAACATATGGTAAATAGAAATATTCATTTGTTCCTCACTCCCATGCCATTTTGCACTTTTGTGCTTTTGGACTTTTGTCCTTTTTGAGTCCTCCTGCATGCCTTTCTTTCTGATTTTTTTTAATTTATTTATTTAGGCTCCTCTATCCATAGTGTCCTTTTGTGTGAGAGATGTATTTAATTTTCAGCTCACTGACGGAGAAGAACTTTTGGCAATTTTTTACTCATATAATTCAGTACTTTGTCTTGATACATATTGCTTTCTTAGGAGTTTCGACTCTTATTTGCCTCTTGACTTTCAATTCTTGACATGGGATCATTTATATATAATATACTGTTTACCCTGCTTCCTTTCCGTGGGTATTTTACTGTCACCCCCTAGGACATTTTTAAATGTGAGATGGATGGAGTCTCGAAATAGTATTCCAGACCTTTTGATCCTGATTTATTTTACAAGGATTAAGTAGGACTTCAATGTGTTCATAGCCATTTAGGAAAATGGTTAAACTAGAAGAAATTATTTCAGATAACTTAATAATACACAGTCTTATAATCAAGGATTTAGTCAATCCAGAATTCTCATATCCTCCATGCAACCAAAAGTTTGCCTCTTTTATTGAAATCAATCAAAATCTAAACTTAAAAAAAAAAAAAACAAAAAAAAAACCAGCCAAGCAATCAATTTATGTACAAAACAGAACAAAATAAACAAAATCAAGAAAAATAAGGCTTAATAACTAGACCATTTACTGGTAAGTTCTCTTCCCATCCCTGTAAATCTTGCAACTTATAGGTTGAGGGGCCAAGTTTTGCCACAATCTGGAAAGGGCCTACCCATAACTGTTGAAATTTCGTGTGTTTTCCTTTCTCATCATGGGGGTGGTCCCATTTGAGAACCAAATCTCCCACCTCAAAATCTTTTGTTCTAGCTTTGTGTTTATCAAACCATCTCTTTACTACCTCCTGTTGTTGTTTAAAACGTTCTCTGGCCCTGGATCTAGATTCCTCTGCCTTCAAAAGATTATGTATCTTTATCTGCAAGAATTCATTATCCGATCCTCTGGATTCCTGAGCTATTATGGAAGAGGGTAGCATGATATTGGGGGTAGAATGGCCTCTTTTCCATAAACAAGGGTATACGGGGACACACCTAACGAAGTCTTAGGGGTGACCCTATTAGCCCAAAGAGCATTTGGTAATGCTGAGTGCCAACTCCTCTGGTTTTCTATCACAGTCTTTTTTAAAATTCTAATCAGATTCTTGTTCGTAGATTCAGCCAAACCATTTCCTTATGGATAGTAATTTACAGAGTAATGCAACTTAATTCCTTTCTCATGAGAAAATGCAGTTAATCTAATAGAGGAAAAATAAGTAGCATTATCGAAAACTAAAGAAATTGGAACTCCAAACCTGGTCATAATATGATCTTGCAAGAAGCCCATGACCGCATCTTCATTTACTTTACGCAACGAAATGGCCTCGACCCAACGAGTGAAGTAGTCGGTTGCCGTCAGAATATATTTGTGTTGCAAGGAAGAATTTGGCTTTATCTCTCCAATGATGTCCATCCCCTACTGCTCAAAAGGTTCCGTTATCATTACAGGCTTTAATGGTCCTGCTGCTTTAACTTGTCTTCCACCACACCTTTGACTGATGTCCCACTTTCTAACATGGGCATGTGCATCTTTGAACAGTGTGGGCCAATAGTATCCGGCTCTGAGAAATTTATGGGCTGTTGTATCTCTGGAGAAGTGTCCTCCAGCAGGCCCATCGTGTAAGTCTATTATGACCTTTTTCGCATCTTCTCTCTCTAAGCATCTAAGAAGAACTCCATCATAATTCTTTCTGAATAATATTCCTTTAACCATCTGATATGAGGCTGATTTAAGTCGCAGTGCTCTTCTTTGCTTAGCATTCCAGTGTTCCGGTAACAATACCGCCTGAAGGTAATGCACAAGGTCTCGATACCAGGATTCCAGAGCTGTGAAAAGAGGACATACATCCATAAAATGTAACTCAACTTCATTTTCCCAGTTCTTTTCTTCATCGTCTTTAATTTCAGCCATTAGTTTCCACAATCCCTTCCCTTTAACTATGGAGGCTGGCTTGAATTCGAGGTCATACTCCTGTAGAGCTGTTACCTAGTTGCCTCTTCTTTCTCCTAACTCTTTTTGTACGAAAAGAGACCTCACAGATGGGTTTGGAATGATTACCTTTGTCCGGTTCTTAAGTATGTATGGCTTGAATTGTTTTACCACTTTGAACACGGCATAAGCTTGTTTATCCATAGCTGGGTAATTCAATTCGGCCCCTTGCAGACCAGTGCTCATAAATGATATGGGGAACTCATCTCCCCCGTCTTCCTTCTGGGTAACCACAACTGCTAGTGAATCATCAGATGCGAAAGTGTACAAAATAAAATCATTCTCAAAATCTGGACTTTTGAGGGAGGGTGTGTGCGCGAAAGCTGTCTTTATTTTACTAAATGCGTTCTTCTCTACATTAGTCCACTTTAATTGTACACTTTGCTTTACCATTTGCTACAAAGGTTTAACAATTTGAGCGAAATCTAGCACAAACCTTCGCACGAAATTTATTGTCCCCATAAATCATTTCATGCCATTTTTATTATGGGGTAAGGGAATCTGTTCGATGGCTTTGATCCTATCTGGGTCTATGGAGATAAGGTTTACTTCTAGATCTGATGGGGATAACATGTTGGACAATATTGGTGTCATATGTCTTTAGATCTTCATACATCCAGGGAAAAACATCTTTGTATTGTTTGAAAAGACTGATAAACTTATTCCTTTCACCTGGGGAGCAACACTTTCCCAAATTCACATATTTAGGCTCAATTTCAGTTCCCAAATTAATCAACTCGAATTGTAGAGACGAGCTATGAGTCTTCACATTCACTGATCTTCTAAATTTCTCGTTTAAATCAAACATTCGCTCTAAGGTCCTGACTCCTTTAGGAATAAAATTATCGAATTTTAGCTCGGATTGATGTTATTCATCATCAATAATCGCCCCTTTGAAGGTTTTGTCATTTGTCAAGCATTCTATAATTTGTTGATCATCATCAAAAACTCGTAGATTGGTAATCATATTTGGAACTGAAGGCCTTAAAAGCAATTCAACAGAGCACCGATTATTAGAGGGCACAAGCCTCGCAGCTGAGGTGGCCAACAAGTCAGCTATTGCATTCTGAAGTCTTGGAATCGATACAATGTTAAATGCATTAAAACATTTAAGTAAATCCCATACTTCATTTTGATAAGCTTTTAAATGAGGAGAAATGCAATGTATTTGATTTTGAATTTGTTTTACAATTATTTCAGAATCTCCAAGCACTTTCGGATTTTTTGCCTTTAATTCAATGGCTTTTCTTAGTCCCTAAACTAATGCTTCATATTTAGCTGTGTTATTGATACATTCAAACTCTAACCTACATGAAAGAAAGTGTTTGTTTTTCTTAGGGTCAATCAGGACACAGCCGGCTCCTAACCCCTCTAAAGTTTTAGAACCATCAAAGAAAAGCGTCCAAAAATCGCTAACCACCGTGTGAGAATTAACATCTACATCTATAGCTAAGTCTACTATTTTACAATCAATTTCATCAGCCTGTGAAAACAGAAGGAGTTCAGGCTGAGCGTTTGATGTATCACTGGCTTCTTCCGCTTGATAGTTTCTTGGTTCTAGCTCAATAAAGTAATTTCCCAAAACAGAATCCACTGGTTCATTTTTACCTTCGAACTGAGTAACATTGTGTTTCATGTGGGGCTCCCTCAAAACTTTAATTTGATTTGGGATTCCTTTATATGGTAGCCACAGATGTGACCAGTTTGAGGCAAAATATCCATTCAACTTTGCCGACCAATCTCTGCTCAAAACAAGTCCGTAATCTTCTGGTATGTCAGCCACCACAATATCAATGAATTGACATACCTTATCATTTGAAGATAAGCGAACAAGAACATCCTCCATTTCCCCAATTACCTTCACATTCGTTCTATCCAAATGAACGACCCTCCAGGTAGATCGTTTAGGTTTCCCATTTATCTTTTTGCAGACTGACAGTGGCATGACGTTGACTGATGCCCCCAAGTCTACTAGGTAGTTATTCACATTGTGGTTGGAAATTTCAAAAGTAAGGAGAAAAGGTGGAGACTTGCATTTAGGCTTACGTCCCACACTTGCTTCACCAATTTCTTCTTCTTGGGGCTAATTGTCAGTGGGCAGTCTCTCCTCTGATATTCAAGTGCTTTCAATAGCTTTTCTTTTTGCTGCGGCACATTGCACATCTCAAATAATGAGATGTTCGCCCTTACCTTTTTGATATTCTCCACAATGTTATAATCCATCTTATGTCCCGTGAGATTTGGTTTAACATTATTTATCTTTTCTTCATTGGGCTTAGTAGGCATGTTGATCTGTCTAGGATTTTGACTGGGGATGGTAAACTCCGAAATTTTATTAGCTAAGGAGTTTTTTTGAAATTTCTTAACATTCTTTTGAAGTCTCCTAATCTTTGGGAGCATAAGACTTTTTTCCTTAATCAACCCCTGGCTTCTCGTCGTTACATTTGTTTCCAAGATATTTTCATGTCTCGGATCCTTTTCTTCCTCGTCATCAAACAACGATACACAGTCCCATAAAACCATGGCCTCATCCTCTTGTTTTTCTGTTGATTTATTGTTGTCTTTCCCTTCCTCATCATTATCCTCGGTTAATTTGGAATCCAACAACTGATTCATAACCAACGTCCTTGAATTTATCCATTGAGGACAATTCTTTTCAGAATGGGGTTGCTGGTGAAAAGTGCAAAATTTATCCATCCCTACCTCCGTTAAGTTCATAGATGCGGAGCCGTGCGGAGGGGGTTGGGATTGATTTTTATCTTCCCTTTTCTTGTAATAAGGCTTATAAAACTTTTGGGCTTCCTTTTCCTTTTCCAAGTCTATGATTCTGTTAGAGAGCTTCTGCATCATCTTTGCCATTCCTTCGAAATCTGGTGATTGCTCCTCTTTAGGCTGAGTAAATGACAAAGTTTTCCTCCCAACATTTTTTTCTCCTAACCATTCAGGATAATCTTCGATGCTTTATTTTTCAGCCTCTACTCTCTTCGCTTCTTCATAAGTGTCTGCTAGTGTATGTTTGGCTTTCATTTTGGCAAACATGGCCAACTCGGGTCCTAGAGCCGAGGTATAATACTCAATTAGAACTTTATCCGAGGGTTTGTCAGCTTTAGAAAAATTCTTAAGATAGGCTGTGAATCTTTGGGTAAAACTATGCAACCTTCTCTTTTCTTTCTTTCTTTAAGGCGCACAGTCCTTTCATGAGAGCCGCATGAGTTTTTTGGGTTGCATACTTACTTCTAAAAATCCTTTCAAAGGTATCCCAGTCTGGGATAGAGTTTGCAGGCAAACCAAAATACCATGATGCTGCTGCTCCTTTAAGGGTGTGCGAAAAAAGTCTACAAACGACATCCTCATGCTCCCTGGCCCTCAATCCTTCTATTGCCAAATAAAAACTTTATAAATGGTCATCTACTAACATCTTCTCATTTGGTTCAAACTTGGGAAACATCTTTTCAAAAGCTTGAGGTAAATCATGCAACAGAGGTGTTAGGTTCAGGGGTGATCTGGCCTTCCAAGCCAGTGGTGGATTTGGTGGGTTAGGTGGCTGGTTTGCATTTACAGCTACCATGAGTTTGGGTGAAGAGTGAGGAGGCGAGGGAACAGGAGTCTGCAAAGGTGAACAGTAAGGTGTGTTTGGGCCCACTTGATTCAAAGGTTGAACAACCTCCTATAATGCTACTTCTACTAACTCTTCCAAGTCTCCAACCAACACTAAATCTTCCAAGATGGGACGGTCTTTCTTCTTGTATTCTATTCGGGGTAAATCAGGGATAATGGGTAATCCTCCAATACTCTTTACATAATCCTGCGTGTGTCTTCTCAGATCATTTACTACTTGGTTGTCCACAGCAAACAAATCTTCTCTATTCTCTTCAGTATTTGGATCAGGAAACAAACTGCTTTCAAAACTATCACTGGTGGAGTTATTTCAAGGAAATGTATTTCTCCGGCCAGCCATGCACTGGTGGCCCTCCTTCTAGCGCCAAAAACTGTTGAGGCCTGGAAATTCATAGGCAACAACAGTAAGGGATTCTCCCCAGTAAACGTTCCCAACTAGCCCGTTACTGTTTGGTATGGGGCATCCGTCCGGTTTGCAGTCCGACTACCATAGGTCAAGTAACAAAAATAAAAGGTTTTATTGGTTACGGCTCGGTCCACCGTGTATATTTTTGTGTTTTTAGTTTTAAGTATGATATGAAAGTGCCTATCTAAAATGCAGATTGATGTAGAATACGAGGAGCGGTCACAATGTGGTTCACAGGTTCTTACCTCTCATCTTAAACTCTCTCGCATCTAAATCACACACAGCAAGAAATTAAAGCTAAGTACCTAACCTATCCCTAGGGAGCAAAATTATCATTCATTAATGAGTAATGTATTTTCTACATGCATCATGAAAAATTACAGATATCTGATACTTCTTTCAAAACACATGAACATTTAAAGATATTTGAACAACCAGATAACCAATTGTTTATGAACAACATTCATTACTCATTGTGGAAATTTTCATAAAATAAACCAGAGAACATTCATACAAGAACATAGGTTCACAGAGTTAGAACTATCTCACAGTTAATGGACACAAAGCTGAAAATGAAATAGTTCCTCTTCAACAAATCCATAGCACAACATTTGAACATTCCACCAAGCTTTCTCCAACAGGCAAATTGTAATTATCTATTGCAAAAGGAAATAGTTCTTCTTACAATATGTCCTCACAAATCTTACTAGGAAAAAGTCCTTCATTCCCTCTAATTCTCCTATGTTTATACAAACAACAAAACTTTTGGGTTTCCCCCCCGGGTGACCTTTGGGCTCCCCCAACCGTTTAATCTCACAATTTTGTCCTTTGTGAGTGCTCATGATTCATACAATACGTTACATTTTAGATTAAGATTTACAAGCACTTTGTAAAAAGGGACCAGCTTGGTAACTGATGAGCCATTACAAGCCTGGGCCTCCGTTGCTATCAATTCCGTTCAATAACCTGTTGATCTCAACCTTTCACTATCTTCCGTCTGTCAGCAACATCTTTGCTTCTGACTTTTCTTTTAGAGACGTCTTCTTCATAGTAGCAATCATCAAATCTTCTAAGTCTATCTGCAGTTAAATGAAAAAACTCAACATTAATATGGACAGCATTCAAGAAAATGTAAACCACACTATTAATGAGACTAAGAATCAAACATGTGACCCTGCGTTGTGTTCTCATAAAAAAAAACCCTAACAAGAATCAGAAACCACCGTCACCCCAAAAAACGGCGGGAAAAACCCTTATTGGCGGTTTGAACCATTAAAGCATCGGCAAGATAGTTTTATTCACAGTCGCAACGGCGGGATTCAAACAGACAACGAGTTCCACAAGATCATTAGGTCTATCAGCGTCGAAAATTCTATAAGTGAGATGGTTCGCGCATTATGCAGCCACAATGGCGGAAGACGGAAAGACTACGGGCTCCGCAACACATAAAACAAATCAGCGAGTGGAAAAACTAAGGACTACGGAAGAATAGTCCTATTCATAGCCACGACGGTAGAAGACCATCAAACTGCGAGTTCCGCGGTCAACATAAAAGCATTGGCGAAAGGAAAATTTATTATGGCGGATGGTTAGTCCGTTCCAGAGCCGCCGTTGCGGAAGACAATCAGAATACAGCTTCCGCTTTCAAATGAAAAATGCAGCGATCAAAAGTTTCCATGACTAAACATCGGCGATGATGAGCTCAATGCAACCACCATCTAGGCGACACAAGAGACTAACCCTCCGATCAAATATTAAAAAACGCTCCGATAGAGAAAACAAATCATCGGAAAGCAAAGGTTTAAGCAGTAAAGCCATGGAAACATAAAACAACAGCAAATGTCGTCCAGGCATCGAGGATCGGAAAGACTAATCATAAAGCGTCAGTAGGATAGATCAATATGTAGCCGCAATGATGGAAGGTGGATGGACAATGGATTCCGCAGCAAAAAGAAAACATCGGTGAAAGTCAGGACAAACCATCGGTGAACGGGACAGCAGCGTTGGGCGATTAGTTCATTGAGGAGCTGCAACGGAAGATGTCAAACCAACTACGGGTCTTGGTAATCATAAAACCATCGACGATTGAAGCAGTTATATGGCGGATAGTTAGTCCGCTCCAGAGCCGCAACGGCGGAACACAATTAGGCTACGGCCTCCGATCAAAGTCAACACATTTTGAAAAATCATCGCAAAGCAAAAAAGTTGAAACAATAAAACCACGTGATCGGTGAAATAAACAACTATTCATCGGCAAGCGGAATAGTTATACGTCGGATGGTTAGTCTGCTGAGGAGCCACAACGGTGGACAACATAAGGACTATGGCTTCCGATTAAAGTTATAAACCGTTCCAAGAGTGAAAAGCAAAATATCGCAAAGTCAAAAACCTCAGCATTGGAAAAGAAAAGAGCTAACCGTCGAAACATTCAGCGTTTAGCTTCCGCAACGATGGCTGCGTAGAGAACTACGACCCCGTTTTACTGTCCGAAAACTTCCGACAACGAAAATTTATCGAAAAACAAAGTATTAAGTGTTCAAAAGATTTAGGCTGGGGATTGATGAAAATAGTTCATTTAACCCCTGAAACAGTGACAACAAAGAGAAACAAGCTCCGACTTGAACGTAAACAGACTTCCGATAGCGATGAAGGAAATCATTCAGACCAAAAAGACATCATTTTCAAAACTCCACCGTTAACGCGTTTGCCGACAGGAAGTAGTTTTCCGAAAAGTATGAAAGCAATTGACCTCACTTCAATCCAAACTGTAGCAGAGGGAAGAACAAAACAGATTTCATGAATCCACACACTCCCAGGCAAGATAAAATAAAAGGAGGGTCCAAAATTTCAAAAAATTGGGAAAACAGTTGCAGCTGCAACATAAACATACACGATGGGATTGATTTCAAACAAATGAGATGGATAACTTGAATCCATTTTGAAGAAATATATAAAAGTGTATGAATCCATTAGATAGTAGCCCTCTATATACGCAAAGCCAGTTTCAAAAGTATATATAGAATACGTGTGGAAGGTCAGGAAGTGCACAAATCCCACTAAGACATAGGACTCGAGTGCGCAGATAGCACCAAGTCATTAGATTCAAGTGCATAAAAACCCACAAGGCTGAATGATCAAAGGATGCATGGAAATGTAAGATGAAATAAGGTGGTTAACCCAACCAAGAGGTAACCGAATTGGGGCATCACCCAATAAAAAGACTTCCAACTTATGGACACATCTCTTGAACAAGAAAGAGTATAAATAAATGAGAGATGGAAGTATTGAATTGATATTCAATATGAAGTAGAGAACATATTAAGATTTGGCAAGCTTATAATTCTAGGGTATCAATGGCTCGTTGATATAGAAGAAGTTCGTACAACATAAGAACTAGATTGCGCAAAATCAATGAAGATGAACAATACACAGTGCGTAGAATAGAAGGATACCCTATACCAGGATGTGCATGAAAATACACAGTGAATGAAATATATCACACAAGTGTTGACGTAAAATATGTAGATCACAGAAGTGACAGAGTGTTGAAGAGTGCATAAAACAAATATATCATAAGATTGCAAATCACAGAAGTACTGAAGTATTGATATTACAATAGACACTATCACAGATCATAGCTCGACGTGCCATAGATTATAGAAGGAAAAGACACAGACCAAAGAAGACATAAATTAGATCAGACACATATCAAAATAGACGCAAATAAAATATACGACATAAGCAGATCTTAGGAGTCCTAATACACACATATTCATTTTAGGGAGCCAGGAAGGGGAAAGGAAAGGGAGTTGTAGCTTCCTTCCAGTTGGTGTTGGAAAACAAAATAGGGAGGTGGTGCTTCCTTCTAGTTGGTGTTAGAGAATACAATCGGGAGTTAGTGCTTCGATTCAGTCGAAGCTGAAGAACATGAAGAGGATATTACAGTCTCTAATCAGGTTGGTTCCTGAACATTGCGAGTGGGTGCTTGCACAAACATGACTAATATCCATTTAGGTTGGTGCCTGAATTCCACAAGTCGGTGCTTGTGTAAATGATATAAGACCTTACATGCTGGTGCATGTAATCAACAAGTTGGTGCTTGCAATCAAGTTGGTGCCTAAGTGAGTCGGTGCTCACAATTGCAGATTGGTGTCTCCTATATATTTATAAGGTTATTTTAAAGAATTTGTGAGTAATTGTGCCCATTATTGTTTTTGGAAGATAAATTTTTAAAGTACAATTTATTACATGCAAAATAGTATAATCTACGTTATATACAAATTCATCCCCCCTATCGTTATATATAAGAATTCCAACATTGACTACTTGTTCACCTTTGTCGTTAATGGCATCAATGGAAATGATCATCATGCCTTCACATCAATGATAACTTCTGCGAAAAAACCCTTCCCACTCAGTTATGATTTTCCAAGTTCGCATAAAGTGCACGAAAAAGAGAATACACAGATTGAAAATATAAAAAAACATAAATAAAATAAAAACCTAACTAAAATTTGGAATAATATGAGAAAACAAATTAAAAATACGTAACTGTAAACAATATACCTTCGGATTTGGTAAAATGGTCGTATCTTGGGAAAACATAAACCTTTTTCAATGAAACAAAAAAAAACGTTTCCAACTGAAAGCAACTTTATGGACACAATGAAACAAATTTATCAAGCTAGAAATGCCTATAAATATTAGAACCAAAAAATCTTTAACACCCTCGACAACACTGGTTGAAGGTCTCGATCATCAACGAAAGTAGAACTTCATAATAACTTTGATACCATGTTTGAGTAACACAATATATTTGTAGAAGATTGAACAACTTCTGAAATAACTCACACAAATAGATCACATATTAACACATCTATGTTTTTACATGGTTTAAGCCCTTGAAGAGGGAAACACTCCATGACCCTATCCAAATAGCTGCTTGAGGCAATATTATTATTCAAGAGGAAAATAATGTTACATTGAGATTCTCATAATCAATCAACTAGCAAATGACCCTCCATTATCTTTAAATAGAGATCAATTGGGTGTTAAGACTTGGATTAATGGCTATTAATATCGAGATGAGAATGAAACATCATATCACTCTATGTCTAGAACATATTGTGACCGTCGGATTACATATGTACACATGCATACTAAAGAAACACATTTTACCTAAAGATACATTATAACAAGTTGATTTTAACTATCTCCTAAGTGTCTAAATATCCTAACATGCTATAATTCAATAGTAAATTCATCTAAATGAATAGTAAATGGAACTTAAAAGTACAAGAGAGAAACACAAAATTAGTTATGTGATTGTCACAATAGTCAAGCATCACAAATACCGAGCACGTCGTCATAGAGACTCTGTATTTGGTTGTAGATTCAACTAGTTAATAAGAAATTAATCGATTATTAGGAACTAGAATCAATGACACCTTTGGAGAAACTAAATATTATGCAGTAATAGAAAAAATGAGGTCATTTAATCAACATTTTGTATTTCATAAAAAAATCAAGTAAATATTTACACATTTGTTGTTATGACTCAAGGGGGTATATATGGGGTTAAATGTATATAATATGACTCCAAGTGGGGAATATATGATGTTAAGTATATAAGTAATGGAGTAAATGCATATGTAATAGTGGTCAACATAATGAAGGGTCCATATGTGTAACAAGTAAATATGCATATATAAATGTTGTAGTCATTATTGAGGAACATGTGAATTAGATGTATGAATTATTTGGATATTTGGAGGAGATTCTCTTGTTCTTTAAGGATTTATTGTGTAACTCATCTCTATTATCTATCTTGCAGTTGTGCTCCACATTTACATTTTTGTACATGGTGTGCACTTTGTTTATTATGCTATCTTAAGGATTTGGTTCATAATATTTGGTATTAGATCCTATCGAATGGTTGAGGATGATAAAGGAAAGTTGCATGAGTCCTTTTGGGGTAGGTTTTTGTTTTAGAGGTGAAGCTTCTAAGTGGTGGAAACATTTTGATGAAGATAATATTATATTCAAAGTGAGAAGAATTTGAAGAATTATTCTCAAATGAATGGATCAAAGATATGAAATTGGAGGAGACGAATAAAATTGGATATGAATTGAATGAATCAAAAGAGGAACTAAAGAATAAAGGTGAGTAGTTGTCTGAGATACATGTACTTAATGAAACACTGAGTAAGGAGGTTCATATATTCAATAAATAAAATAATATCAAAGGAAAGTGGGAAAATATTGAGTCAAAGGAATATTGAAAAAAAAGATGAAAAACATGTAAATTAAGAAATCATAATAAAAGGCTACTAGATTAGGTCAAGAGATTGAAAGAAGAAAAGAAACACGGTCAAAATCAAGAAGAAACAAAGATCTTTAATGAAATCACTACCGACATACTTGAAGAAGAAATTTGCAAGACAGTTAAAAAGCTGTAAATGTGGATGAGATGAAATTAGAAATGGAATCTAGAAATGAAGAAGGACATAACAAACTGATGGATAACATCACATTGTAGCTTCAAATGGAGGAGGAAGACTAGATTTGAGAAGGTCACCATAAAACATTTGAAGAACTTGAGGTCCATTTTGAAGATGCACATGTCAACTATGAGGGTATTATTTCAAATGTGAGAGCAATCAAAGACCAAGAACAAAGGATAAGGGATGCCATTATCTCTGAAAAGATCAAGATTTATGATATGGGTGTGAAGATGGAAGGGAAACCATCAAATATGAAACCATATCAACATCCTCATTACCAATAAAGCTTCTAAGAAAGATAAGAATATATACATCAACACTACCAAGGAAGAATATGGAATACTTGACAATTTTCTTGGAACAAAGCATCACAAAACCATTACTTGACAAGATATTATCAGATGCCAAAATATACATTAAATTGGAGAAGTCACAACAATAATAGATGTATTCAACATAAATAATATTATGGAACAACCAGCTATCGAGAATCACAACCTTAAAGAATCACATTTAGATGGATGGATCATCATCAATGTCAACGAGAAAGTGGAAACATAAGGAAATCCTATTACTTGGTTTCATCACATGTAAATCCCTTAACTATAAAGATTCGAGGACAATTTTTTTTTGAAGGAGGGTACTATTATATGCCCCAAGAGGGGCATATATGGGGTTAAATGTATATGATATGATCTAAATGGGGGCACATATGGGGTTAAATATATATGCAATGAAGTAAATACATATATAATAGTGATTGGATTAATGAAGGGCCCACATGTGCAGTGAGTAAATAGGTATAGATAATGGCGAATCCATGAAGATGGGTAACACTTTGGCCAAAAAAATGATGGCGACAATTCATTTTTTTACTGATTTATTAAATCAAACCCATCAAAACTCATATTTTCCACGTGAGTTCCAAGATGCAATAAAAAAACAAATCATAGGGAATTATGTTGTATTTCCACTTTTTTTTTGAAAATTTAATAATATCATTTAATATGTTAAAATTGCATTTAATAATAGACTTGTCTAATTAAGTAATAAATGCATATATATATATATGATCTACACAGAATGTACTTGGGCGTACATTTTTTTTGTAATTTTATTCTGAAAATTGCATTTTTTATTCATTTTTGAAAGTTACCAGTGACAATTTTAATAAAATTTTGTACACACCTGTGTGTAAGTAAACATTTTTACTGGTAAAATAAATGAAAAAACAAAAAATACGTTTTTGAAGAGGACCCATTTCTCTTGGGTGTTTGTATTTTTTTAAAATATTTAATTGTGCACCTTTTCAGATGTTGTTTTTTGTTTGCATTGTTTCGAAGTTGTGGACATGGTTTTCAAGAGTAAGTTTGAAAATAAAATTAAAGAAATACCATATGACCTACAAAACACATAAATTAAATGTCAATGGAAAGATGATTCATTGACAAATTTATTATTATGAAGTTTGTCGCCTAAAGTGCATCCTAAGACAGAGTTCAGTCCTGTATGAAAATTCAAATTGCAAGAAAAAGGGATAAAGGATTGTATTTCAAGCCCTCGATCGAGCTAATATCTTGATCAAGGTATTTAAAATCCTCGATCAAGATTTTGAATGGATTTTCAAATACATTGACCTATAGTTTAAGCACAATTAGAACAAAATCTCGATCAAGCTCTGTATCTCAATCGAGCATTTGTATTTCAGGAGCTCGATCGAGCCGTATAAGCTCGATCGAGTTGTATACTTCTCTATTGAGCTTATGTCTGTCACATTTTCCATAGTTGTATACATCTCTATTGAGCTTATGTCTGTCACATTTTCCATAGCATTAATTAGATACCATCCTTTGCATTCAATTCACAAAAATGCAAAAAAAATGATAAAAAATAAGAAAGCTAACTCAATTTTAGCAACAATTCATAAACTATTTTAGGTATATTAAGTGTGAAATAGCGAACAATTCTTGTGATTCACCTATAAATATGGGAAAGAATGTTTAAACAAAAAGCATGATCATGATCAAGTTAATGAAAGTGAATTACGAGAACAAAACAAAGAAAGGATGAGGCAATGGCAAACAACATTGAAAGAGCCACTGGAAGAGATTGTGGGTCAAGCATCAATGGATCCAACTCCAATTGAGAGCAATATCGGTAACTTTCTTGCTTCATTACTAAAATACTGATTATTTTACAATTAACATTTATGTTTAGAAATTAGTTACAATTATCATGTTATTTAATTAGTTGAAAAATTACCATCTTGATTAGTTATTAGTTTAAATCAAATTGATTATTTAGAAAATTATCACATTGGTTAGTTTCCACATTAGTCTTAAAAATAATTATAAAATTATACTTCTACTCACTTTTGAAATGTTCTCATTTCATAATTGTTCCTTTTCTCAATTAACTCACCATATGTTATGTACCAAGGTTGCTTTCGATCTTAAGGTGGACTCTGACCTACACTCCAAGCAAGTAAGTCTATTACTTTGATACCTTTGTTTCTGTTGCCTCTAGCTCTAGATCACAAGTATCATATGAGTTATTTATTGAATTTTATCGATAAAATTAAATTAATTTTCATAAGGTCATGGAAAGTACATATTAGTATTGTATTTTTAGTTTATAATTAATATTTTTCATTAGTTTATAATAATTTGATTTCAAGTTATATCAATTAAATTAAATTAATTTTCAAAAGTTTAGAGAAAATGTGATATTATTTTTGAAGTTTATAGTCGAGTGTCAAGTATAGAAAACAATTTTGCAGTCCTAATGAATTTTCACTAATCACACCAGAATTAATTAACTTGCACTTTAGTTTTTATTTATTCTCTAGTAATTAGCTTACCTAAACCAAGATTAGGAAGTAAAGGGGCCTTTCCTTGAAAACTACCTAGGTAAAATACTTTAAGGCTTTCAACGAGCCTCATAGTTATCATAAGTATCTAAGACATCTCATGTATTTGTTTACTTTTCCAAGTTTTTAGTCCAACTTGCGTATCTCACTTTTGGCACACAAACAAGGACATAAAGACTCTAATCTTCTGAAGTATGCTCTTCACCTTCCTTCCTTAGGACCTTGGTGAATTAGAAAAAGGATAGAAGCGTGAAATACCTCCATTGCACACTTTTATTTCATTAACATTTTGTTTACAAGCACCATTAGCATCTTTTAGAGTTGAAGTTTGTAATACCCCCAATTTTCACCTGGAATGTATTTAATCAAAATTACGTAAATGATGTAATTATGATATTATGGATTCCTGGTGCAAATCTCAAGGCTAAGGACTAACTAGTGAATAGCTAGGCATGTATGATGTATATATTTTTATTTGGACTGTATGATTGGATTATCATGCCAATTCTAAATGTATGTAAATATTATGTTGGAAATTAATAAAATGGTCTAAGATGGTTGTGTAAAGAGCACTAGAGGTTCTATGGTTCCACTAGAGGGGAAGAAGAAAGGGGTCATAGGGGAAACTAAATTCCATGTTGCCAAATATCAACCTTAGAACTCATCCAAAAATTACCATGTGCTTTAAATTAGCCAATTAATTCTTTTTTTATTATTAACCCAATCATTAAATGCATGCGTGAGGTTGGTGGGAAAAGTCAGTTCATGTAGTTATCGAAGCATGGGGGTTGTAACAATTATATCAGCTTTCCTTTGCTTCTATGGTTAGAAGCTATGCTAGTTTTCGTTTCACCCTTATCTCATTTTCCTAGGAGTCAACACTAAATTTATCATTTTCTCATGCATGTTTTTCACACTACATAGAATTTCCTACTATTGTTCATGTCCATTACCAGACTATGTTGAACCCATAAATTTGAATTTGAAGACATGGCTGAATTTTTGAAGAAAGAATATATGGTTGTAGGTGAGCCTAGAGGCTAGGCAAGCTATAAACCCTTATCCATTGAGTTCTTCTACTTTTGAAGGTCGAAAAATCCATAATTTATGCTACATTAGGTTCTCTAATAACATACAATAGGTTGGGACCTTACTGCATACACTGGTAACCATTGTAAGGGTTGGTTTCCCTGAGGGAAATATGGATAAGTGAAGGGGAATGCCTTCCTTGTGTTGTGTGGGGAAGTTGGAAGCAGTGCCATGGATGTGATGACTGAGTGAGATCTCTTTAGATATTTGTATGTGTTTTGGCTAAGCATAGGGAGTTGAATGGGTTGTGGGCTGAGTGAGAGAATCCTATAGGTGTTTCCTTTTCCCTGGTGGCCTCATAGCCTAGCTTGGGGGTGGCTTCTGAACATAAAGAGTATACGATGGACAGAGCACCTACGGTTGTGTGGAAAATCAATCTTACATGGTCGATTGCTTGGATATTTGTTGTTTAAAGATTAGTAATCTTTTGTATTTGATGTGTAATGATTTTTATTTACATGCCTGTGATAATTATGCATGAAATTTGCATGTTGTGTGTGTGTGGATTGAGCTATTTTCGCTCTGTATTTTTATTATGTATCTGCACATGCATTTAGATATAATTTTGTAATTATGGATATGTGGTGAAATTTTGAATTCTTGAATAAGTTAATGTCCCCTCTCATGAGTTGGTTTGAGGGATGGGGACATTACAGAGTGGTATCAAAGCTTCTGGTTGCAATATCGAAGTTGTATGGGCCGAAGATGTGTAGTTATAGCAATAAATATGATTTGCAGACGATATTATGCTATCGAAATTTCATGTTTTTAATTTTCAGATGGTATTTTGACCAAGCAATGGATTAGATCCATGATATACCAGAGGGAGAGGTAGATTGATTGATGAAAATTTTCAAAATTGCAGAGTTGCAGTGAAAATTGTCCTATAGAAATCTGGGTTCTGTAAGATGATGTAATGATCTGAAGTCTGATATTCAGATTATATCCTTAATTATTCTTTCAAATTAATAAAATTTCTGATATTACATACAGACACTTAGTGAAATTTCAGACTAGGAAAATAAAGGTGTTTTACTGAGAAATTTGTGTGCATGGGAGTAGGTAGGGGAAAGAAACAAAAGGTAAGTTTCAGAACAGTGAATTAATTTCCCCTAAAATATTTATATTGGGGACGATTCAAGTTTCATAGTACGCTATGCAGAGACATAATCCCCCGCTCTTGGGTCACCCAACCATGAAACTAGGGAAATTTATTAATTCCTTTCAACCAGGGGCTTGGGTAAAGGAAAATATATGTTGTATGCCATTTATGTATCATAAAATAAGGTTCAGGACATTTTAGGACAGTTCTAGAGAAGGTTGAAGAGTTTAGGAGTGAATTGGGATTTTTAGGCAATTTTGGACTAGGGAAGTCCTGCGCAATGGAGGATCCCAAAAAACTGTACAAATTCAACAAATTTGCAATATGGAAATATGTATGGGTTTAGGGGTATTTCAGTGACCCACATAAACTTACATCACCGAAATTGAATGTACAAAACTCATGTAATTGCAGAAACAATGAAACTAGTTAATTATAACTAGTGATCTAGCTAGGGTGTCGAATATAGCATGAATTTCATAGCAGAATGACTTCATTCCAGTAAATTAAATATGAAATAGCCTGATACAGATTCAATGAACACATAACACCTTTAAAACTCATGCCCATAACCCTTTCTTACTCATTATTCCATTAGATTGATGAAATTCCCCCATTTCAATGACAAGTTAAGCTTATATGTGGAAAACTAAGTTTGAAAACTTGATGGAGAGAATTATTACAACATGATAGAGATAAATTATAGTTTTTATTAGATGATTATCATAATAAATAAATATATTGACTGACCATTACATCATAGGACTCAAAATGATGGGCAGGAGGCCCAAAATTAGACATGAGAAAGACTCAGAGCGTAGGTGAAGCTTGGGATTCACTGGAGTTCAAGTTTACTGAGATGGAGGATGCAAAATATGACTGATATGTGCTCACTGGATGAACATCATGCACCCCATACCTGCAAAGAGAAGGGAATGGGAATGTAGGAGTGGGGAAGGAAAAGGTTTGGGGCTCATCTCCCAAAGCTCTGAGGTGCATCACTCAAAAAAATATGCTTCACATAAGCATGTACCAATAATTCATCAAAGAAACAGAGTAAATGAGCTATAATTATTCTTTAATAGATATCCGGGTGACTTTCTTAGTAAGTAAAGGAAATAGGTGACCTGCGAGAGCAAGTCATCCACCTAGAATCCTTAATCCTAGCCACATATGCGCCCTCCTTGAGCAAATTGGAATGTAGGACCATGTAGAGATGTTTCCTGTCTAAGTCATCCATCTAACTTAGAAACTAAATGCTACTTAGTCAAAGAGTTGCTGCTTTTATCCCTGACAACTTTTTGCTTTTCCCTGCTTTTGAGGCTCAGTCTCTAAAAGGAAACCGTGCCCTCCTTTGCCAAAACTTTTCTGCTTTTCTTCTGACAGCTTTTCTGAGTCTCCAAAAGGAAACTGTGCCCTCCTAAGTCAATTGTTTCCTGCTTTTATTATGACAGCTTTTGTCATAGCTTTTGGGAACTTTCCCTTTTCTCTCTGACTACTTTTGTCATAGAGTTTCCACTTTCTTAATCTCCTCCCTTGGCAAGTTGGCTTGCCAATTGTGCCTGACATGGAAAGCTCAATTCTAGATGTTATTTGCACAATAATTAATTTATAATAATAAAAATTAAACTTAGTATAAGCCTCACAAATAATATTTGGACAAAATTCCCTAGGTGAGGTAATTAATGCATCTTTGACCCCCCCAAAGTGTTGGGCATGGTCAACACTTTTATATATAGAAATATGGGGACATGACAGTCCTCCCCTCCCAAATATTCTTTTACTCAAGAAGAAGCACTCCAGAGTGCTACAAATTGGTCTACTATGTAGGAGAACTGGAGCATGAACTCATGTGCAAAAAAAAATGACTTGCTCCATCAAGCCAACATGTAAAGTTTCTTAAAAAACAAGCAATGCCAGGGTCTCATTGCTTGCATTGCACTCCCTTAAGTGAGAATTCCTTCCAACAAAACTTATCAGAAAAGAATATGTATGGATCCCATTTCCTCAACTGTAAGTATCCAAATATTGCTGCTCCCTTTGGAAATCTGTCATTCCCAAGAATGCCAGGGTCCCAAGGTATTTTCTACCTCATTCCACTAATCAGTAAAAACAACAAAATTACATCACCACAGAAGATAAAAATCATGATGTGGAAATCATGCCACCACATAGAAAATTGAGAACTCCCCATGCAACATTGGAGATCTATGAGTCTTCTCCACCCAACATAAAATTCTTTGTATACTTGATGCATACTAGCATTGAAGCTCCCTATTTTGTTGTTGCAATGACATAGGTGTGATTCCCATGTCACAAGACAATTATAGGCATCCTCCGACAACCATACATTCCCAAATTTCTGACAATAATATGATTTATTACAATTTTCTCCAAGAATGCAAGCAAGAAATACAAATAAGTGTCCCCTCATCCAACCTGAGAAAGTACTGACACTCCTACCAAAAGGTCCATGTGAACACTTCCAATGGATCAAATCTTTGCCATTGGTCAAATAATTAAAGCATCTATCCAACTATGTGGATTTCCTCCACAAATACCACCTTATGCATGATATTTTCCTCAACAACTTCTCTTGGCAGTTTGCTTGCTTATCTGCCTTCCCCTGATCATGTGCAGAAAATTTTCTGCAAGAAGACTCCATGTGTGACATGTAATATTCCACCCAATCCATATGTGGCTGAATGGAATCAAGTGATATCAATATGTGCCTATGTGGCTTATGGGAGGGTAATGGTGCATTCAACAAGCCATTATGAACACCTATGAAAGCCTCCATCTCTTCCTGTTGTACCAACAAGGAAAATTCCTTCTCCCAATTTTTATCTCCACTTGATGAGGCTGAAATAGAAATGTGGGTAGAACTGTGAATTAGATATCTACAATACTTATCCACCCAACTTATGGTTGCCACTTCTTCCTCTATGGATGATCCAATTGAGGTGAGCTCATCTGTCTCTTCCATGGAGAAGAGACTCTCTCTAGAAAACAACTCCAGTTTTCTCTGGAAAAGGTCAAGTGCTTGGTTTGGATGAGGCTTGTATGCACAATTCTCAATCACATGCAAAACCCCATGCATCTCATGAGATTCCTCCATATGTTCAAAAATGCAATCAACCTTGTGAAGATGGTTGAATGGTGTGTAGGAGGGTAGGTGAGATCTTTGCAACTTCTCATGAAGTTGCTATATCTCCATCTTGGACTCTTGAAGTTCACTTTGACTGGTCTTCAAGGAATCTTGGGTGGTCAATAATTCTTCTGTGATCTTTCATATCTCTTCTTCATCCTTCAAGGATGCTCCATACAATAACTCCACAAGCTCAAGCAGACTGTCTCTATCAGAAAGCAATTGCAGAAAATTACCTTTGGTGCTTGTCATGGCCTTCTGAAGCCTCTCCCTGTATTCAATGGAAGATTTATCCTCCAACTTCCAACATATATTTTTCATCAATGCATAGGTTCCATGGAGAGTGTGTAAAGCCTCTTTGATTTTGCACTCACTCATCTTCAGTGACCCTGCAAGAAAATGAGGTTCTTGCAGATGAACCTCTTCTTCTTCACTCTCTCTGGGATCAACTTCATGAAACTCTAGTGGTGATGTGGAAGTTGATCTTGGAACCTTTTCTTCCACTGAAATCTCTATGTCACCAACATAGAGAGATGGAAATCCCTCAGTAGATGTCTTGATGAAATTTGAGCACCCATTAGTAGGTACTCTTTCAATCATGTCCATAGTGTTTCTTATCCCTCTGGATTGTTTTTCTACATCACTGATGGTAGGATCAAGTGAATGGAAACACTGCTCTTTTGTTGCACAATCCTCTCCAATAAGGATTTCAATTATTTATTCCATGAATGCAACATCTTTCTCTTTATGATCATGGAAAACTTCACCATCTCCTTCATTGCAAATACCTTGCAGTAACTTGTGCTTCTCTTCATGAATCCTTATTTCTTCCTTCCTAGTTGCAATACTAGGTGGTTCATGGACCTCCTCACTAATGATAGGGGGATGTGAATTATTACCATTGTCAAGCCTCACTTCTGATGTGTCTGCAACTTCATCTTGCTGCAAGAGAGTGCAAAAATCTGAATTGTGTTAATCTTTTTGCATGATATTTTTCTCATTCAATTTTTTTCGTTCACACCTAGCTGGTGGGGCCTTGTCTTCCACTTCAATGGGAAGTTCAGATGATGAATTTAGATATGCTATTTTTTATTCTTTTGGATTTTCTCCAAAATATCCCTTATCACCATTGATAGTATCACCCCCCTTTTCACTGATTTGGTGTTCACCAACAGAGAAACTAGGAGTGAATTCTTTTCCCTCGCTATTGTCCTTCATTATGCAGTCCTCATAGGCAAGCAAAATCTTTTCAATATCCCATGAATCAGATGTCTGCAAATAATCATAGCTGCTGCAAAAATTAGAGACCTTATCATCCTTTTTGTTCATATTACCATCTTCTTGAAGTGATACTAAGGTGGCCTGCTCCTTCACCAAATTTTCTGGTTCACACCCAAGCGGTGTGACCTTGTTTTCTTCTTCCTTATGTGGCCCCAAATGTGACTGTAATTCTGATTTGTAACCTCCATTTGGATATGATCCAAAAATGTGTATCTACACCCATACATGATCCAACATCTCTATCAGTGATCTGGATATCACCCACAAATAAATTGGAAGTGCATTCATTTTCCACACTACCAACAACCATATTTTTTAATGTTGGGTCTTCATCTGCACATGGATTCTCTTCATCTTCTTTCAAGGAACTTGAGGCTTCTTCATATTGAGTGGTCCCCTACTCACAACTCTTGGAAAATATGTTAGAATAAAAACCAAACATTCTCCTAATGCTTGGGCATGCATATGGCTTTGATGAATCTTCCCTTTGCTCCAGGTGGTAAACTACTAGTCTCCACTTTCTGGCACACTTCATCAACCATGTGTGTAATATTTTTTATGTTTTCCCCATAGTGGGTATCTCTGAATATCTTATGTATCTCAAGATTAATGAAATATCAAAAAGATAAGACCTCCGTTATCTCTTCTTTCAAGGTACAGTATTCCATGAAATACTGGGAATATTTCTTAGAGTTCTTCCCATTGAACACTTGACCATCGACACTAGTAGATTTCTGCCAAATGGATTCATAATAATATGGAGTCAAGAAATCATAAACATAATCCCTACATAATATACTTGAGGTAATACATGTGGGCTCTTCATAATCTTCTTCTTCATATTGCTCAATGTCTTCTTCAATCATTGGTAGCAACCTCATAGCTGCAACTGGATTTAGTGATTTGCAAAATTTTATTCACTAAGAGATTACCTTCCACAAGGGTGGAGGAAAGTGCTCTGATACCACTGTAATAATCCAAAGTCTTATATTCATATCAGATCACTAATTCTGCTGTCAAATTAATAAAAAATTCTGATATTACTTACAGACACTCAGTGAAATTTCAGACTAGGCAAATAAAGGTGTTTTATCGAGAAATTTGTATGCATGGGAGTAGGCAAGGGAAAGAAACCAAAGATAAGTTTCAGAAAAGTGAATTCATTTCCCCTAATACATTTATATTTGGGTCCATTCAGGTTTCATAGTCCGTTATGCGGAAACTTAATCCCCCTCTTCTGGGTCACTCAACTGTGAAACTAGGGAAATTTATTCAGTCCTTTCAACTAGGGGCTTGGGGAAAGGAAAAAATATGTTTTATGAAATTTATGTATCATAAAATAATGTTCATGATACTTTGGGACAGTTTTGGAGAATTTTGAAGAGGTTAGGAGTGAATTGGGGTATTTAGGCAATTTTGGACTAGGGAAGTCCTGCGCAACGAAGGCTCCAAAAACACTATAAGGACTCAAGGAATTTGAAATATAGAAATATTTATGGGTGGAGGGGTCTTCTAGTGACCCACACAAACTTACAGAACCAAAATTGAATGTACAGAACTAATGTAATTGCAGAAACAATGAAACTAGTTGATTATAACTAGTGATCTAGCTAGGGTGTCGAATATAGCATAAATTTCATAGAAGAATGAATTCAGTCCAATAAATGAAATATTAAAGAGACTAATACATATTAAATTAACATATAACACCTTTAAAACTCATGCCCATGACCCTTGCTTACTCATTATTACACTAGATTGATGAAATTCCCCCATTTCAGTGACAAGTTAAGATTATACGTGGAAAGCTGAGTATGAAAACTTAATGGAATCACAGAATGAAAGAGATAAATTATAGTTTTTAACAGCTGATACATATCATAAATAAATATATTTACCGACCATTACATTATAGGAATCAAAATGATGGGCAGTAGGCCCAAAATTAGACACGAGAAAGACTTAGAGCGTAGGTGAATCTTGGGCTTCACTGGAGCTCGACTTGACTGATATAGAGGCTGAAAAAGATGACTGATATGTTCTCACTGTATGAATATCATGCTCTCCATACTTTCAAAGAGAATGGAATGGGAATGGAGTAGTGTGGAAGGAAAGGTTTGGGGCTCATCTCCCAAAGCTCTAAGGTGCATCACTTAGAAAACTATGCTTCACATAAGCATGTACCAATAATTCATCAACCAAACTAAGTAAATGAGATCTAATTCTTCTTTAATAGATCTCTGGGTGAATTGATTAGAAATTAAAGGAAATAGGTGACATGTGAGAACAAGTCATCCACCTAGAATCCCTAACCCTAGCCACATATGCGCCCTCCTTAAGAAAAGTGGAATGTAGGGCCATCTAGAGATGTTTCCTTGTCTAAGCCATACATCTGACTTAGCAACTGTGCCCTCCTTAGTCAAATATTCGCTGCTTTTATCCCTGAAATATTTATGCTTTTCCTTGCTTTTGAGACTGAGTCTCCAAAAGGAAATTGCACCCTCCTTTGCCAAAACTTTCTTGCTTTTGTTCTGACAGCTTTTCTGAGTCTCCAAAAGGAAACTGTGCCCTCCTTAGTCAATTTTTGCCTACTTTTATTATGACAACTTTTGTCATAGATTTTGGGTACTTTCCCATTTCTCTCCGACTGCTTTTGTCATAGAGTTTCCACTTTCCTAATCTCCTCCCTTGGAAAGTTGGCTTGCCAATTGTGCCTAGCATGGAAAGCTCAATTCCACATGTTATTTGCACAATAATTAATTCATAACAATAAAAATTAAACTAAGTATAAGCCTCATAAATAATATTTGGACAAAATTCCCTAGGTGAGGTAATTAATGCATCTTTGAGCCACGCAAGGTGTTGGGCATGGTCAACACTTTTATGCCCATAAATATGGGGACATGATAGATGATGGATAAGGGGATAGACATAATCCCAAATTAATTCCCCTATTGACGAATTAAAATTTTGTTTAATTTTTGGATTTTAAAAATATTCATATTTTTGAGGTGGGCCCTACCCATGAAACATAAGTAGATGACATGGAGAAGCCACATGAGCAGGAGGCATGATGTGGAATTACCACACTAGCCCTGAAAACAGGTGTTTTCCCATGAGGAAGGGTGGAGGTGAAGAAGATATGACCATTAAGAGACATGGAAGATCAACGGTGGTGATTGATAACTCCTCCATATTTGCAGGATGGTTAACCTTAAGTGGGTGAAGATCCGACTGTTGGATAACAAGGAAGATTGAAAGTTGTGGGACATAACTTCGTCGAAACATGCACAATGGTTAATAGTAGGAGGGAAAATATCTGACCATCGGATATTTTGGAAGATCAAAGGTTGACTCCCATAACTCCTCAACAAAATGCACGATCGTTAATTGGTGTGAGCGAGGAGTTGTGCCAAACCGTCTAGGGGCATGCATTACTTATGACTGGAAAATCCTTCGAAAACAATTTTTTAAAAACCATACTTCTCTCAAGGAGTTACAACTTTTGGACTGCGGGAAAATCACCAATTCCCAAGACCGAGTGGTATTGTGTCCTGGAAGCTAAGGGAGGGTGACATGTGGGACTTCTTAGACACCTCGACAGGCACATGTCTGGCGACGTTGACACCTTTTTGAGGTCAGTAGAAAATGACAATGTTGTTATGCGCCATATTGCACAAAATTGGATTATTTACTTAGAAAAAAGAGGGTGCTACCCTTTAACTGTCTGGGAGGTCGCAAGGGGGCAAGCCCCCTCTACCCCCATTCTTTTTTGTTTTTTTAAATCAACAAAGTCGGGTATATAGTTTAATTGCGACCATTGGATCATAAGCATAAAATTGAGCAGGTGATGGTTTATCAGGGGGCGTTATAGGAATATTGAAAATTTTAAGCATGAAGAAGGTGAAAAATACAGAAGTAGTCAATTCCAGAACTTTATAAAAAGTGGATGGAGAGTCGGATGAGGAAATTGAAGATTGTTGAACAATACACATCATATGCATTATCTATTCCAATAGAGGGATTACTTTGGTTTCCCATAAAATATTTGTTACAGGTGTCTAAAGTTGCCCTTTAGGGCTAATGCACATACAAGAAAAGTGTAGAAAATGGGGCAAGTAACCAATTTTGCAGGATTGTAATTTTGTCCTCACAAATCAGAATTGAGCACACTTATATTCATTGTAAATCTTATCCCAAGGGGAATAATTTTGCAGAGTCAAATTCTAAATTATATGATTCAAATATTTCCATAATTTGATCAGAAAAGTGTTAATGGCCATAATTGACGAAATTGTCAATATGGATAGTTTCCAGAATGTATGAGAAATTTGATTTTTTATTTATGAAGATGTAATAAAAATCATAAACGTCTTTATATGAACACTTTTTCATATTCAACATCATATCTGTGATTGTTAAGGGTTAGCAGTGGGCATAGGATAGTTGTGGAATATGTGGTCTTGGTTGGGCCAAGAAGGTCGTCATTTGGGATGATGCACATGATCCTTATGCAGCTAAGACAGATGCAATGAGAGAGAATATATAGATTGAGAATGTTGAGACAAAATCTAATGGAAGGAGAAACCGGACGACTCACCCAGGCATTGCAGAAATTATGAGAATCCTGAGGGTGGAACTGTAGAGTTGTAGAGCAGACAATGAAATGATGCTTAGAGATCAAAAAGAACAAAATTAGTTGAATGCAACTATGCTTCAAAGCCTAACATACATCCAAAGGAAAATTAACTTCGGGATTCATTCAGAAAATTAGGAAAAGAGTGGGATTAACTCAAGGAGACATTCTCACAAGAGGTCCCATAGTTCAAGAAGGATTTCTAGAGGTAGGTCATACACTCTGGAATTTTCTTTTTGTGACTCATCCGACTCTAAGGATTCCACTGAAGGATCAAGCTCTTCATCTCATAGGAACACGAGGAAGAGGCCTTCCAAGGACAATTTACGTGGAGAGTTTACGAAGGCCAAACCTTCTACATTTGATGGTGAGATCAAGTCTGGTGAAGGAGTCGAGGCTTGGCTTCTTCAGATGAGGAAGTATTTCCAAGTCCAAGACTACTCAAGAAACATGAAAGCAAGAGTAGCCATATTCAATTTAAATGGAAGAGAATCCATATGCTAGGATTATATTAGGCAAGTGAAGAATATCAATGAAAGGAATACAGTGTGGAAGCAATTCAAGAAGTACCTCAAGCAAAAGTATCTCTCTAATAGGTACTATGATGGAAAAATCAAAGAATTCCATCAGCTGAAATTGGGCCAAATGACTATGGAGAGTATGCAAATAAATTTTTGGAGTTGCTGAGATATGTAAAATATATTAGAGATAATAAAGTGAAAATTCAACGTTTTCTAAGTGGTATTCCCCAATATTATAAATATAGAATTGAGTTTGATAAGACTTAAACTCTAGATGAGACCATAATAAATGCCAAGTATTGTTATGATCAAGCCAAAAGCAATCCATATTTCCATAAGGCATGGAAGGCCAAGAAAAATTAGAATTTTGACCAAATAAAGAAGGGGCTCAAGTCCCTTCATTTTAGGAATCAACCAAGGAAGCCACCACAAGTTGTGACAAATCCAACTATAATGATGAGAGACAAGCCACGAGATCCATGAGAACTACTTCAATGTTGGAGACGTGGAGAGGACCTTTTGCTTAGAAATTGTCCACATAGGAATGGGAGTGCAAAGGAAGTAAATAACATTCAAGAAGATAAATTGTAGGTCAAGTGGCAAGGACAATCCATAGGATTTATGCTGCATTAGAGGACCACCAAGAAAATTATCAATCAACTATGGTTGAGGTTGAAGTAAAGATTGCCAAGCAATCTATTTCTATTTTAATTGACCCTAGATCTACTCACAGTTATATTAGTCCTAAAATTGTTGAGATTTGTGTGTTTTAAAAAACCAAGCATCATAAATCATGGTTGGCCCAACTAGCCATAGGAACCAAGATAAAGTTAGTGAGATGGTGGATAAATGCCCATTAGAAATGGGTGGATTGTCCACCTATGTAAATTTGAATATTTTTCCACTAGGTTCATATGATATTCTCATTGGAATGGACTGGTTGGAAGCACACATAGTTAAACTTGACTGCTACAATACAACTTTTGAGTGCATTGATGATGAAGGAACCCCAAGGGTTGTAAAAAGAATTCCAAAGAAAATTTCTTTTAGGCATATTTCATCCATGCAACTGAAGAAGTTTTGTAGGAAATATTGTGAATTGTATGAAGCCCATGTTTTAAATAAAATAGAAAACGAAAGTCCCAAGTTGGAAGACTATCATGCACTACAAGAATTCAAGGATGTATTTCCCAAGTGAAGTGATAGGACTTCCTCCCAAGAGGGACATTGATTTCACCATTGATCTTGTGCCAAGAGCTACACCAATGTCCAAATCACCTTACATGATGAGTACACTAGAGTTATTAGAGATGAAAATGAAATTGCAAGAGTTATTGGAAAAGAAGTACATAATTCCAAGTTTGTCTCCATGGGGAGAACCTATACTATTTGTGAAAAAGAAAGATGGTATCTTATGTTATGCATTGATTACAGACAACTGAATAAGATGACAATGAAAAACAAGTACCCATTTCCTCTAATTGATGATCTTTTTGATCAATTAACGAGAGGGGTGAAAGAATTTTCAAAGATAGAATTGAGGTCTGGATACCATCAAGTAAGAATCAAGGACAGAGATATTCATAAGAAAACCTTTATAACAAGGTATGGACACTATGAATTTGTAGTGTTGCCATTTGGTCTCACTAATGCACTAGCTACATTTATGTGTCTCATAAATAGTGTTTTCAACAGGTATTTGAACAAGTTTGTTTTTTATTTTTTAGATGACATTCTCATTTACTCTAAGAACAAAGAAAAAAATGAAAAACACTTGATAATGGATTTGTAATTGCTAAGGGAGCATAAGTTGTATTCAAATCTAAGCAAATGTGACTTTAAAAAGAAATAAAATTCACTATTTGGTCACATTATTTTAGAGGAAGGAATATCAATGGATTCAAAAAAGATTGAAGCCATTGTGAATTTCCCAACTCCAAAGAATGTAACAAATGTGAGATATTTTATGGGTCTTCCTTGTTATTATAGTAGATTCATTTAAGGATTCTCCAAGGTTGCACACCCAATCACTTCTTTGCAAAAGAAGGGAATACAATTTGAATGGACACATAAATGTGAAGAAGGCTTTCAACTGTTGAAGAAGCTTCTCACAAGTGTTCCAATTTTGAAAATTGCATACCCAGAAAAATATTTTATGGTGTGTACAAATGCATGTAAAACAGTTCTTGGAGGAGTTCTTATGCAAGACAAACATGTGGTCTATTATGAGTATAGAAAATTGAATCATGAAAAGAATTATTCCACCCATGACCTTGAACTTGCAGCCACAGTGGAGACACTATTTAATGGGTAGAAAATTTAAGTTAAGAACAAACCACTTTGGTTTGAAATATTTGTTTGAGAAGCCAACATCATAATGCTAGGCAAGATAGATGGCTGAAATTTTCATGTGAATTTGATTTTGAAATCAAGCACATAAAAGGGAAATAAAATAAAGTGGTTGACGCACTTAGAAGAAAGGTGCAAGAAATGCATGTGGCAGCCATCAACATTTTCTAATCGGATTCAAGACAACATATTGTTAATTCTCTTGTTGACGATGAACTATATGTGCAAATAAAAGGTAAATTACAACAACAAACGTTTGAAAATAGGTATGATGATTACCATTTGGAAGAGGATGGACTTATCATTTATAAAAATAGAATTTATATTCCTAATTTGGCGGATTCGAGGAGAATTTTTATGGATGAAATCCATAAAATGCCATATTCTTCTCCCCCAAGATATCATAAAACAATTTCTACATCTAGGAAGCAATATTTTTGGCCAGGGATGAATAAATACATTGCTGAGTATATTTCTTAGTGCATAAAATTTCAGCAAGTAAAAGATGAGCATCAATACCCATCATGTTTGTTGCACCCTTTTCCAATTCTAGAATGGAAATGGGAAGTAATTTATTTGGATTTTATTACAGGTTTAGCAATGACTATGAAGCAACACGATTCCATAATGGTTGCAATGGTGAAAAATTGTCAAAATCAACACACCTTATACTAGTCAAATCTATATATAAAACAAATGCTATTACGAGTATTTTCATGAAGGAAATTTTTAGATTCCATGGATTGTCAAAGGCAATAATTTTGGAAAAGGATACATAATTTACTTCATATTTATCGAAAATTCTTTTTGCAAACTTAGGTACACAACTGAATTTTAGTAGTGGGCATATTGCAGTTGTGGAATCTGTGGTCTTGGTTGTGCCAAGAAGGTCATCATTTGGGATGATGCACATGATCATTATGCAGCTAGTATAGATGCAATGAGAGAGAATATATAGATTGAGAATGTTGAGAAATAATCTAATGGAATGAGAACCAAGCGACTCCCCCAGACATTGCAGAAATTATGAGAATCTTGAGGGTGGAATTGTAGAGTTGTAGAGAAGACAATGAAAGGATGCTTAGAGATCAAGAAGAACAAAATCAGTTGAATGAAACTATGCTTCAAAGTATAACATACATCCAAAGGAAAATTAACTTTGGGATTCATTCAGAAAATTAGGAAAAGAGTGGGATTAGCTCAAGGAGACATTCTCACAAGAGGTCCCATAGTTCAAGAAGGATTTCTAGAGGTAGGTCATACACTCTAGAATTCTCTTTTTGTGAGTCATTTGACTCTAAGGATTCCAATGAAGGATCAAGCTCTTCATCTCATCGGAACACGAGGAAGAGGCCTTCCAAGGACACTTTACATGGAGAGTTTACGAAGGCCAAACCTTCTACATTTGATGGTGAGATCAAGTATGGTCAAGGAGTTGAGGCTTGGCTTCTTCAGATGAGGAAGTATTTCCGAGTCCAAGACTACTGAAGAAACACGAAATCAAGAGTAGCCATATTCAATTTAAATGGAAGAGAATCCATATGTTGGGATTATCTTAGGAAAGTGAACAATATCAATGAAAGGAATATAGCGTAGAAGCATTTCAAGAAGTACTTCAAGCAAAAGTATCTCTCTGATAGGTACTATGACGGAAAAATCAAATATTTCCATGAGCTGAAATTGGGCCAAATGACTATGGAAGAGTATGTAAATAAATTTTTGGAGATGCTGAGATATGTCAAATATATCAGAGATAATAAAGTGAAAATTCAATGTTTTCTAAGTGGTATTCCCCAATATTATAAAGATAGAATTGAGTTTGATAAGACTCAAAATCTAGATGAGACCATAATAAATGCCAAGTATTTTTATGATCAAGCCAAAAGCAATCCATATTTCCATAAGGAATGGAAGGACAAGAAAAATTAGAATTTTGACCAAATAAAGAAGGGGCTCAAGTTTCTTCATTTTAGGAATCAACCAAGGCAGCCACCACAAGTTGTGACAAATCCAACTATAATGATGAGAGACAAGCCACGAGATCCATGAGAACCACTTCAATGTTGGAGACGTGGAGAGGATCATTTGCTTAGAAATTGTCCACATAGGAATGGGAGTGCAAAGCAAGTCAATAACATTCAAGAAGATAAATTGTAGGTCAAGTGGCAAGGACAATCCCTAGGATTTATGCTCCATTAGAGGACCACCAAGATAATTATCAATCAACTATGGTTGAGGTTGAAGTAAAGATTGCTAAGCAATCTATTTTTATTTTAATTGACCCTGGATCTACTCACAGTTATATTAGTCCTAAAATTGTTGAGATTTGTGCGTTTAAAAAAGCTAGGAATCATAAATCATGGTTGGCCCAATTAGCCATAGGAACCAAGATAAAGTTAGTGAGATGGTGGATAAATTCCCTTTAGAAATGGGTGGATTGTCCACCTATGTAAATTTAAATATTTTGCCACTAGGTTCATATGATATTCTCATTGGAATGGACTGGTTGGAAGCACACATAGTTAAACTTGACTGCTACAATACAACTTTTGAGTGCATTGATGATGAAGGAACCCCAAGGGTTATAAAAATAATTCCAAAGGGAATTTATTTTACGCATATTTCATACATGCAACTGAAGATGTTTTGTAGGAAATATTGTGAATTGTATGCAGCCCATGTTTTAAATAAAATAGAAAACGAAAGCCCCAAGTTGGAAGACTATCATGCACTACAAGAATTCAAGGATGTATTTCCCAGTGATGTGACAGGACTTCCTCCCAAGAGGGACATCGATTTCACCATTGATCTTGTGCCAAGAGCTACATTGATGTCCAAATCACCATACATGATGAGTACACTAGAGTTATTAGAGATGAAAATGAAACTACAAGAGTTATTGGAAAAGAAGTATAATGCCAAGCGTGTCTCCATGGGGAGAACCTGTACTATTTGTGAAAAGAAAGATGGTATATTATGTTATGCATTGATTACAGACAACTGAATAAGATGAAAGTGAAAAACAAGTACCCATTTCCTCGAATTGATGATCTTTTTGATCAATTAATGAGAGGGGCGAAATAATTTTCAAAGATAGAATTGAGGTCTGGATACCATCAAGTAAGAATCAAGGAAGAATATATTCATAAGAAAACCTTTATAACAAGGTATGGACACTATGAATTTGTAGTGTTGCCATTTGGTCTCACTAATTCACTAGCTACATTTATGTGTCTCATAAATAGTGTTTTCAACAGGTATTTGAACAAGTTTGTTTTTGATTTTTTAGATGACATTCTCATTTACTCTAAGAGCAAAGAAGAAAACGAAAAACACTTGATAATGGATTTGTAATTGCTAAGGGAGCATAAGTTGTATGAAAATCTAAGCAAATGTGACTTTTACAAAAATAAAATTCACTATTTGGTCACATTATTTTAGAGGAAGGAATATCAATGGATTTAAAAAAGATTGAAGCCATTGTGAATTTCCCAACTCCAAAGAATGTAACAAATGTGAGATAATTTATGGGTCTTGCTTGTTATTATAGGAGATTCATTTATGGATTCTCTGAGGTTGCACACCCAATCACTTCTTTGCAAATGAAGGGAATACAATTTGAATGGACACATAAATGTGAAGAAGGCTTTCAACTGTTGAAGAAGCTTCTCACAAGTGTTCCAATTTTGAAAATTGCATACCCAGAAAAATATTTTATGGTGTGTACAAATGCATGTAAAAAAGTTCTTGGAGGATTTCTTATGCAAGACAAACATGTGGTCTATTATGCGTATAAAAAATTGGATCATGAAAAGAATTATTCCACCCATGACCTTGAACTTGCAGCCACAGTGGAGACACTATTTAATGGGTAGAAAATTTAAGTTAAGAACAAACCACTTTGGTCTGAAATATTTGTTTGAGAAGCCAACATCATAATGCTAGGCAAGATAGATGGCTGAAATTTTCATGTGAATTTGATTTTGAAATCAAGCACATAAAAGGGAAATAAAATAAAGTGGTTGACGCACTTAGAAGAAAGGTGCAAGAAATGCATGTGGAAGCCATCAACATTTTCTAATAAGATTCAAGACAACATATTGTTAATTCTCTTGCTGAAGATGAACTATATGTGCAAATAAAAGGTAAATTACAACAACAAAATTTTGAAAAGAGGTATGATGGTTACCATTTGGAAGAGGATGGACTTATCATTTATAAAAATAGAATTTATATTCCTAATGTGGCGGATTTGAGGAGAATTGTTATGGATGAAATCCATAAAATGCCATATTCTTCTCACCCAGAATATCTTAAAACAATTTCTATAGCTAGGAAGCAATATTTTTGGCTAGGGATGAAAAAAGACATTGCTGAGTATATTTCTAAGTGCATAAAATGTCAGCAAGTAAAAGATGAGCATCAATACCCATCATGTTTGTTGCACCCTTTTCTAATTCCAGAATGGAAATGGGAAGTAATTTATTTGGATTTTATTACAGGTTTACCAATGAATATGAAGCAACACGATTCCATAATGGTTGCAATGGTGAATAAATTGTCAAAATCAACACACTTTATACTAGTGAAATCTACATATAAAACAAATGCTATTGCGAGTATTTTCATGAAGGAAATTTTTAGATTGCATGGATTGTCAAAGGCAATAATTTTGGAAAAGGATACATAATTTACTTCATATTTATGGAAAATTCTTTTTGCAAACTTAGGTACACAACTGAATTTTAGCACTTCCTACCATCCACAAACAGATGGACAAATAGAAAGAGTAAATCGGGTTCTTGAAGACATGATTCACATGTATGTGATGGACAAACCATCCAATTGGGAAGATTATTTACACTTGGTAGAATTAGCATATAACAATGGGAAACATGCTTCATTGGGCATGAGTCCATTTGAGGTTTTGTATGGCAGAAAGTGCAGGAAACTAGTGACATGGGATAATCCATGAATAGAATTATACTTGGGTCAAAATTACTTAAATAAATTGAACAAGTGGTTGCAAAAACTAGGTATAATTGAAAGGAATCCAAAGATAGATATAAAATCTATGCATATAAGAACATAGTGCATAGGGAATTTAGTGTTGGGGATCATGTTTACCTTAGAGTGAGGCTAAGGAAGAGTTCCTTGAAGCTTGGAAGTTGTGCCAAGTTGTCCCAAGATATTGTGGTCCATTTAAAGTGCTTGAAAGAATACAGAATTACATTTCCTGGTAGTACTAGAGCTCATAAATTTTTTCATGTTTCTTTGCTTAAGAAATATGTACATGGTCCTTACCATGTGATTAATTGGGATGTGATTTAGGTGTAACCTGAGGGAGAGTTCCAAACCGAGCCACTATGCATCCTAGACAGGAAGGCATTTCTCCAGAACCGAACCATCAGATAGGTAAAGGTATGATGGAAGCACTTCGACCTTGATGAGACTACATGGGAGTTGGAGGATGCCATGAAAGAGGGACATCCATTTTTGTTCTGATTTTGAACAAACACCAAGGATGGTATTATTCCAAGGGAGGGGGGGATTATAATAGCCCCAATTTTGAATTGGAATGTGTTTAATCAAAATGATGTAAATGATGTAATTATGCTATTAGTGATTCCTAGTGTAGAGCTCAAGGCCAAGGCTCGACTAGTTAATGGCTAGGCATGTATGATGTATATATTTTTATTTGGACAATATGATTGGCTTATCAAGCTAATTAGAAATGTATGTAAATATTATGTTGGAAATTAATAAAATGGTCCAAGATGGTTGTGTAAATGGAACTAGAGGGGATTTCATTCTACCAAAGGGGAATAAGAAAGGGGGCCTAAGGGAAACTAAATCCTATGTTGCCAAATTTCAACGTTAGAACTCATCCAAAAACTTCCATGTGCTTTAAATTAGCCAATTAATTCATTTTTTGACTATTAACCCAATCATTGAATGCATGTGTGAGGTTGGTGGGAAAATTTAGTTCATGTAGTTATTGAAGAATGGGGAATGTGACAGTTATGTCAGTTGTCAACTATCCTTTTCTTCTATGGCTAAAATCTATGTCAGTTGTCTTTTCACCCTTATCTCATTTTCCTAGGAGTCAATACTAAATATATCATTCTCTCAAGCATGTTTTTCACACTACGTAGAGTTTCCTACTATTGTTCGTGTCCATTACTAGCTTATGTTGAACCCAAAAATTCGAATTTGAAGACATGGATGAATTTTGGAATAAGGGATAGATGGTTGTAGGTGATCCTAGAGGCTAGTCAAGCTAGGAACACTTATCCATTGATTTATGCTATTTTTGAAGGCTGGAGAATCCATAATTTATGCTACAAGAGGTTCTCTAATAGCATACAATAGGTTGGGCTTTTACTGCACACAATGGTAAGAATTGTAAGGGTTGAATTCTCTAAGGGAACTATGGATCAGTGAAGGGGAATGAATTCCTTGTGTTGTGTGGGGAAGTTGGAAGGAGTGCCATGGTTGTGATGACTAAGTGATATCTCTGAATGAGTTTTGGCTAAGCACAGGGAGACGATTGGGTTGTGGGATGAATGAGAGAATCCTGTAGGTGTTTCATTTTCCCTGGTGGCCTCATAGCTCAGCAGGGGGTTTGCCTCTCAATAGGAAGAGTATATGATGGACAAAGTGCCTACGCTTGGGTGGAAAATCACTCTTACATAGCCAGTTGCTGGTATCTTTGTTGTTTAAATATAAGTACTCTTTTGTATTTGATGTGTAATGATTTTTTTTATATGTTTGTGATAATTATGCATGAAATTTGTATGTTGTGTGTGTATTGAGTTATTTACACTGTGTATTTTTATTATGTATCTGCACATGCATTTATATGTTATAATTTTGTAATTACGACTATGGGATGAAAATTTGAGTGCCAGAATAAGTTAATGTCCCCTCTCACGAGCCGGTTTTAGGGATGGGGATGTTACAAAGTTAAAACTCTATTTGCATTTGATTTGATCTCTTTATTTAGTTGCAACAATCAATTTGTTTATCTCACATGTGTTTGCATCACTAGCATACACTAAGGGACCTAAAATCTCTTCCAATTCGACTATGCTCTTCATCTCGCATTACTTGCGATCTTGGTGAAATAGAAAGGAGGGGAATTATGAAATGCCTCCCTTACACTCCTTAAGTGTATTTAGAACATTAAAATCAACATTTGTACAACTATCCAACCAACCAAAATCCTCCATAAGAGGTCAAAAATGAACACTCTAGTTAGGTAGGATTGATTGGGCTAGGCATCCATCAATTCCCACCAATCTAGTTACATTAAGTAAGAAACATATCATTGCTGACATAAGGGGTACTTTTAATTCCTGCTATCAACGAGTGCCAAAAGAAAACTTGGGTAAGAAGGTACGGTTCTCAAGAACATGAAAGTCAAGGTATAGCTTCCCTTCTACCCCCCTACAAGTCACTCAACTTGTTTCTAGGGGGATGACACTATACCGTTCAGGAAGAACCAATTATCCACACTTGATGTGGGTATATTAGTGGCCAAAATTGAGAAACCACCAAGGATAAATGGTGAGTATCATTGACTCCTGAAGTCAGATATTGTCATTGGAAAGTGTTGTCAGTCCTTTTGGAACAAAACCCCATCACCAGTATAACTAGCTTTTTGTTACCTTCACTAGCCAATCATTGTGTGGATCCCAGTGTCACCAACGTTTGGGGTTTTGGAAGGACCAACTACATTTGAGAGGAAGGATGATAGGTATTTAGGGAATTTACATTTATTTTCTTTCTAAATACAAATTCACATATTTTGTAATTCAAAAGAACCTACATGTGAGGCCATTTGTTCTAAATAGACATTGCATGAATCACTCACTTTTGCACCATTTTGCATATGTTGTGGTTCTATAATATTTTTTGTATTTATTGAATTGTGTTTATTTCTAACATTACTTTCACTAGTCACATTCACTTTCCACCATTGAGAAACAAAACCACCTAATGGAATCTCGTAGACTGCAAGGCCTCTCCCCTCTTTTGAGGGGTGTTTCCCCACTCTCTACCTACAGTTCACGTCGGGGGTACTCTATAGGTTTTCACCCTTTCTTTCTTCTTCGGATATCTTCAAAACCTTGTTTGCAAACACCTTGGACGATCTTTCTTTCCTTAGTACTTTATGTTATGACAAACAAAGCTCGATTGTATTTATCTGATTCATTCCAACAAAATCCCCTCATTTGGTCAGATTTAACATTTCAAAGTTTCAATCGGAATATAGAGGGATAGATCCCAACCTGTTGTCACTAGAACCTATGCCCTTTGAATTTGTTGAAAGAGTAATCGAGAGTTACAGTGGGGTTGGAAGGAGTGAAAGTTTAGAAGGTTTGGATGTTGTTATAGTAGAAGAGTTTGGGAACCTGAACCCTGTTCAGAAAATTAGAGAGAATGCTAGTAACATTATCAAGTCCTATTTTGAGCAATAGTCAATAATAATACAAGTTCAAATACTGTATGGATTGATTAAGCATAAAAAACTGAAACATGCCACAAACCTAATAGGTTTTCAAGATGTTAGACATAGAAAGGCGCACAACATTGTTACAACAAATGTTACAAAAGCATTATCTTGATTTGACAAGTCCAGAAAACCTGATATTCGAGTTGCTCACAGGGAAATTACAACTACAATTGTGACACCAAGAAACTCGAGAAGTCAAATGGTGGTGAGTATGGTTTGAATAGATGAAGACAATGATGCTTCTTGTTGGGATATCATTTGCAGGAAACCCTATCAAGACAGAATTTTCAAAGGCAATAGAAATAACGTGGTATATTTTGGGGATAGTCATTCTCATGCCATACTAGATCAAAAGTATGTCCTTCCACAATGCTTATTCAGAGGCATTTATGTAGAGCATTTCAAGAAAATTATGGAGATGACATGAGTTTCATTATTTAAATAATTTCAAGAGACCAATCCTAGTGTCAAGCTATATATTAGCATGTTTGACAAACTGAAACCATGGCATATTAGGACGAACACAATTCAAGGCACTTGTTGTTGCCACTACCATGTATAATTTCACCTTTATTATGACACATTTATAGAAATTTGTAAAAATCATTGGCAGGGTCAACAAGCTCCTCCCATGGTGCGAGATTTTGTTTCAATGATACTAGGCAAAAGGAATCCCGATGATGTGTTTTTTAGCAAAATATGTATAAGCAGGGAAAAGTTTCTTGAATGTGGTGATTTGGCATTGTTCCATCTGAATTTCCCCATCGATCAACTCAGCTATGAATTGTCATATATCATAGTTAGGTGGAAAAGATATGAATATCCTACTGTGGATGTATCGTCTTCTTTAGTTGCGTCACCTAAGAGGATCGAATTGCTTAAGGATGACATTTCTATTCCAGAATTCATGGAAAAGTTTCAAATTCATATTTATAATTACATCAAACACTCTCACAGGTCCATATGGAAATATTCTAATTCAATCATTCTTGTGAAGCATTCAAGCTAGGAACAATTTTATCAGTGGTAGACTTTGCTGAGAACTACACATTTTCTCCCCATACTGAGATACAGAGTGAATACTATCACTCTGAACAGGTGTCTATATTTGTACATGTATTATATAGACATGCTCAGGCAAGCATTGATGGTAGGGATAATACTCTTCATTCAAATGATATTTTTAAGGAGTACCATTTTTATGTTAGTGATGATCATGAACACAACACATGATTTTTTGTTCAACATTGCTTTGGGTTGATATGTGACTTGTTCAGAAAGAATGAGATTTCATTTAAAGAAAATTGGATATGGTCAGATGGATGTGCAGGGTAGTTCAAATTGGCATGCTCTTTCTATTGGTTGAGTCTCCATAAAGATACACAAGTTCAACATACTTGGAGATTTTTTGAAGTAGGGAACAAAAAGAGTGAGCATGATGGTGCAGGTGCTTCTGTGAAATGAGCACTTAGTAGGTACCATATGAGTCACAGTGCAAGCCGACTCAAATCATCTACAAAAGTAGTTGACTGGTGTAGGTTGCATTTAGGACATGAAGGTTATGAACATATGAGCTTGGTGCACATGTAAGAGAATATGATGTGTATTTGAAGCTCATATTTTAAATATACTTTGAAACACCAGGTTAGTTTGCAAAATTATGTGTTTGAGATATTCATTTCGATGCAGGTTCTTTTGGAACATTTCCCTTGGTGACGTGAATAGATCCATCCCATGGTATTGTGAAACTATACTTGGTATGAGGGAATTACACTTTGTTCGGAGTAAGGACATGGGTGATATATTTTCCATAGAAATGAGAATATATGCATGCTTTTGTGAGTTATACATCGATAAGGATCTTTGCAAGTTAATGTTAGCCTTATGGCTTACATTAGCAATCACATAGTTTAAATGTCACCATTATTGTAATTATTATTTATTATAATAGTCATTTATCCTAGATAATCTCTGAAATATATGGAGAAGATTTCCTAGCCTAGTCACCATGCAAGGTGTTAGGATCTAGAGAATATCTCTCAATGAAGTGGCATATTTCAAAGTACTATATAATGGTACTCTTTGTGTGAATAATATGATGTGAGTTTGGCATTCTGCCTTTTCCATTTTGTGTTTATTCTTTCATTTGGTATCAGAGCTCTTATAGTTCTTAGGGCCTGGTAGTTTGATGGCTAGAGTATTGGTGTTGTTCCGCGATGGTAGTTTAAGTGTGTAAAGGAAGATCATCATAGATATGGTGCAGATATGGTTCGATCCATGAGATTGTTAAAGAGAAGTTGTTGATATGCATATGTAGAAGTGTAGTGTTGCAGAGATGCATAGTGGAAAAGGAGGTCATGCGTAAAGAAGCCGCATTTTTGTGTAGAGGTGGCAGCCATATTGAGAAAGTCGTCAAATATGAAGGAGGAGTTGTCGTTTGAGATCGGTGGAGCCATCCATTCTCTGATCTGGAAATTGCGATCGAATTGCGATCTTCTTCAAGTAAAAAATCGACCAACGATCTATCTACCATCTCAACAATCTGTGGAGGACGCCTGATTCAGCGAACAAGCGATCTTCAATTTCAGCAATCTGTGAGGCTAGCGATCTGTGGAGCCAGTGATCTATAAATCCATTGATATGTGATTTTGTTTGATGTAGGTAACATCGCTTCTCTCTTAGAAGTAGAACTGGTGTTAGCTCTGCGTCTTCGTTTCATGTATGTTGCCTATAAAACCAGAGAATTGCTCTCAAAGCCTGTTCATAGCTGTAAATTTTTGTTGTAGAATTTGGTACTATTCGCTCTAAAGGGGCTACAGCTGAACGTGACACTCCCCCTGCCACGCCACCAGCAATTAGTGATTTACAGACAGTGAGAACAGCATGTCCAGGGGCCTTCACCCTTTCGGCTAGATTCACAAACGTAGAGACCATGACTTCTTTGCTTCCTACATATTAGATAGACGGAGTGAGTGCCATGCAATAGACTTTCTGCAAGATTTTCTTGAATTCGAACACCATCGCTTCAGATCGTGGAGAGGTCGCTGATGTATGGTGAAGGATCAAAGGTCGCCCCTATCTAATTGAGACTTGTATTTGTAGTGCAATCTTGTGTGAGGTCTGAGACTCCTTTGATGTCGTTGTTAGAGGGAGAGCCATTGCTGCTGTGTGAAGACTCAACATAAGATTCATCTCTATGTTCCCACCATTCCTTTGCTGCATCAATGTTAGTAGGTGATTCATCATTTGAACCAGAAAGCATCGATATGATACTCAAGAGAATGGTTTCTACCGTGTGGACATGCATCAACCATTCACTTGCCAACTCATAGCCAACTCATAACTATTTGGGTAGTTAGGTGGAAAAGTCATGATTTCATTATAAATAAACCTTCATAAAATGTATATGGTGGTCTGATAATTGTCACATTCAATGAAAAAACATTGGAGTCGTTAACATTGAATTCATTTCATTGATCAAAGTACCCAGAGGATAACGTTGAAGAATCGGATGCTAAAAGGTTATGAAACCCACCGCTAGTTTGGAATCCACTCTCAGAATTTCTTTGATCTATACAATTGTTTGTGATCTTTGGCATATGTAAATCTTGCTTTTGCAAGTGTTAAAAAAATGTGGCATATATTCGTAAAACATATATATTAAAAAAAAAGAAAAAAAAGAAAAAGTAAAAAAGGCATATTTGTAAAATAAAGAAAAAAATAAAATAAAAAAAGTTATAGAAGTTTTGTAAGTTTTTAAAATTGAAATTCATTGTAAAGACAAAATTGAAACTCTTGAGTACTAAGAGTAACTTTATCCTTGACCTGTCCTATAATTTGAATAAGGGGGTCTAAAGCTCTAATAATGCTTGTAACCTAGATCCACCTGAAATTTGAATAAGGGGATCTTAGGTACACTTTGAGTTTGTGTGTGATGGTGATTGTGTTACAAGATGCTTGAAGATAGTAATATGTGTCTAGTCTTTGACACATTTAATTTGACAAGCAATCACTCCACATAATTCAAGTTGCCACAACATCAACACTCATCCACAAATTAAAGCAAATTATGGTACACAATCAAATGGACACATCAATCTAAGGAGCGACTAGTATTCAAATTTGAAGATCAAATCAACTTTGAAATCAAACATTAGTTGAATAGTATACTTGCAATAGTCCTTTTGTAAGTTTACTTGTTTTTTTAAAATCAAGTTGAATTTGTAAACGGGTGCATTTTCGGTTGAACCCGACACTCTTCAATTCTTTGATTGTTGCAAGAAAAATCTTTCTTCATTGAGTCAAATCATTGTAAAATCTTGGGGTGCATGATTGGTTGTGCCCGACACCCTAAAATTGTCATAAAATCTCAATAGAGTGTGACATATATGCAAGTGTGAAAATGTCAAGTACAAGCGAGCGTGAAGTTCAAGTGTTTTTCAAATGGAGTGAAGTCCAGAATTATTAGTGTTACTGAACACTCTAATAATCACTATTGCAAATAACACAGTCATACTCAACAAATCAACTCTTCAATTAGTGGTAACTTGTTTGCAAGTGTCGCAAGCAAAAGTTCAACTTCTTCAAGCACAATCACAACTACTCAATGATGAAATATGCAATCTCAAAAATCAGGAATCAATGAAGCAATTTGAACAAGTCCTTCTTCATCACAACCCTTTATTTGATGATGACAATGATGTTTATAATCAACATTCAATGCAGACACAATTCAGTGAGCCAACTTCAGAGAAAAATAAAGATGAAGATGAAGGTATTCATGAACCTATTGTTCATGCGTTTTATTTTGAGTTTAATGAAGAAAACATTTCAAAGATTGAACAACATGGAGAAAATCAACCTCAAATGATGTCAAAGCAACAACTTCGAAATGATCTTTCCAAGCCCATCATCAGACCTTGGGAAGAAATTAGATACAAAAGACAAAAAAATGACTTGGATATGAAAAATATGTGACTTTTCATATTCCAGACTACTCCAAACCAATTCAGTTTGTGAGTGTAGGATTCATAAATGAAGAATCCAATCAAAAAGTCCATGAAGAAGCTAATCAACAAGCTGATGAAAATCACATGGAAGAAATTCTTGAATGCCAACATTGTCATCGAGTTGGTCATTTGGAGACAAACTGTTTTGATCTCCATCCTTGTCAACATTGTGGCAAGAAGAATCATTCATCTGAAAAATGTTCCAAGAGAAACGAGCCTATAAGGTTAAGAATTCGCTATGGGTGGATCAATTCTTGGAAATGGACATCAACAACTAAGTCTTATCGAAAAATTCAATCTCGAGTAAAGACTCATCTTGTAGCACAAAGTATTTTTGTACCTAATAGAGTATAACTCCAATGGTCCCCTTATGGCGTAGCTTTTGAGCATGGCCCTCACGGGATGAGATAACATGTGATGTTTTCACATGCCCGCTTTGAGTTGAAATCTAAATGGTAATCTCTTGCATCTTAAGGGGGGGTACATTTACAAAATGCTCTTTCTTTTTTAAAGGGGGAGTAGATATGGTACAATGATTAAATGGTTAATGTTGGGGTCATTTACCCAACATGCACACTTATTTGGTCAATTTTGGCCTATTTACCCACTATCCTAAGTTTAATTGACTTACTTGGCATCAGATGAGCACAATATGACATCAGCATGAGCACACCCATGCCCTCCTTCAATCAAGGAGGCCAACTAAGACTTCTCCTTCATTCGGGGAGGCTAACTGGGCTTCCTCCTTCAAACAGGGAGCATTTCTGGGGTGATCTGAGTGTCATAAATGCACCTTATTGCTAACTGATGGTTACAATCAGTTAAGCTGAGTTGTGAAGGCACCTCCATTCATTATTTGATTATTTTTGGTCATTATTTATGAACTGGAGCTAACACATGCACCTACAACCACTTTTGATGACATGCGTCACTTCAGTTAACTCCATCGGAGCTACTTGGAGTTATGGATGTGCTACCTTCTTTAGTTGGACATGCAGTTACATGTGATGATTCACTTTCAGTTAGACTTAGTTATCTATTACACTCTGATTTAGCTAGGATTTAGTGTGAGAGTCAGTTATTGATCAGTTTTGTGGTTAACTAAGTGTGCCGATTGTGGCTGACATTCAGTTAAGCTACACCCATTCATTCAATTCGAATGAACTCCTTGGGAATTCTATTTGTCTTGGAATTCATGCATCCTACATGACCATTGTATTGTACTATCATTATTTTATTGATTATATAGAGCTGCAACATTCTATTGCAGCACCATTATGCCATTTTCATGCTTAATTGTCTGAAATATCTTATGAGACTGTGTTTTAGTCCCTAGATTACTGTGACAGATTAATATGGTATCAGAGCTCACGGCGGGACAAAGCTCATTCTCTTTAAAAACATGGTTTTTGACGGATCTTGAATGAAAAATTGAGCAAAAGCTCAAATTCTAGCACTGCATCAGAAGCCGAAGGTTTACCACTTAATAACCCAAGTAAAGGAATTGTTGATCAAGCTTGCTTGATCAATTATGCTGGGTGTGATGAAAACCTAAAATGTGCAGGCTATTCGACCTTACGGCGACTTTATTGTTTTGATTTGCAGGTTTTACAGGCTCACTGCATTCAGTACAATGGTTTGATATGGATTCTTTTGTAGAACTTTTTACTCCGTTCAATTTCCATCAATGGAAAGGAGACATGGAGATCCAACTACATGCCATAGGACTCTACCGAGTCACTATGGACATAGAAGGAGAGCCTACTCATGTTATAGACAAGGCTAGAATTTTGAATAAGAAAGATGAAGCTTTCGGTTTCTTGTGGCTCTCTATCTCTAAGGATCTTCTATTCCACCTCTTGGGATTGAATAATCCGAAAGATATTTGGGACCAAATTGCTTCCCTGTATGGAAAACATGATGAATTGAGGGTTTATCAGCTTGAAAATGAGTTGATGTCTCTTCAACTTGGCAATTTTGAGACCCTTAATGATTTTTTCACAAAATTCAAGCATATAGTCCTTCTACTGAAGCAGTGTGAGGTAAAGAAGAAGGATGATCATCTCATCCTCACCATTCTCTCAAAACTTGGAGCTGACTATTCGCTATTTGTTTCTACATTTCGTGTGGGGAAGCTCACAACCCCTGGATAGAAGCTGCCTTCACTCAATGCCTTCATTGAGTCCCTAACAAGCGAGCATGATAAGCTTGTCTATATGGGGATCATCAGATCCTCTCGAGATCAAGCCCTCTTTGCTTTGGGACCCAAGGATCCGAAGGTGAAAGGAAAGCAGCAGAAGAACCCCAAAACCAAATTCGAAGCTCCTAAGCCTAAAGTTCAAAACCAGCAACAAGAAGAGCCTTCTAGCTCGAAGAAGAACAAAAACAAAGGCCACCATGGGAAGGAAAAAGTCAAGTGTTCACACTGCAGGAAGGGCTTCCACCTTGAACATGCCTGCATGAAAAGGAATCTTGATGAAGCTACTTCTCTTTTTGAGAGAAATAACATAAATCTTCCAGAAAGCTTTCGGAGGAAAGAAAATCAAGATTAGGAATATCAGCATGAAAGAGGTCATGCTCTCATGGCAAGCACTTCGAAGTCCATGGCTCTACTCATAGATTCTGGAGCTTCGATCCACATGATGGCCAACAAAGAATCTTTCTCTTCTCTTGACACCAGCAAGAGAATTCCCATCCACATGGGAGATGACTCTACCATCATCTCAAAAGGACAAGGTACAGTAAATATTGAGCACGGTTATTTTTCCAATGTTCTGTATGTACCATCTCTTGCATCAAACCTCCTGAGTGTCTATCAAATTACACATACTGGAGTGCCCAAGAGAGTATCCTTCAGCCCAGATGATGTAGAAATTACTGACCTTGCATCCAAGAAACTTGTGGCAAAAGGCTCTGCAAATCATCATGCAAAAGCCTATGAGTTTTCCCATTTTGTGAAGGATGCAAAGCCCATAGCTATGCTAACTCATGGAAATGAGGTTAGTAGGCTCTGGCATGAGAGGTTTGGCCACCTAAACTTCAAATAATTGCAGCAATTACAGAATAATTCCATGGTTGAAGGCCTCCCGGTCATCAAAGCTACCACCAAAATTTGCAAAGGTTGTATTTTGGGAAAGCATCCCGAGCATAAGTTTGATCGAGGGAAGGCAAGCTGAGCATCAAAATTTTTGGGGCTGATTCATTCTGATATCAGTGGACCAATTCCCATCAAATCCTTGAATGGATATCGGTATGTTCTTACTTTTATAGATGATTTTTCTAGATATACATGGGCCTTCTTCATCAAGAAAAAGTCAGATGTCTTAGAAAAATTCATTGAATTAAAAGCACTAATTGAGAATGCATCTGGGAAAAAGATAAAAATTTGATATCTGATAATGGCAGGAAATATGTCAGTAATGATTTTCTGCAACTATGTTTTGACAGTGGAATTCAGATCCAACATTCAGTTCCATGCACTCCCCAACAGAACAATGTAGCGGAGAGAAAGAATCAGTCTCTCAAGGAGATGACCACTTACATGTTGAAAGCCAAGAAGTTGGCTGCAAATTTATGGGCTGAGGCCATGAATGCTGTTATATACATTTAGAATAGAGTTCCTCACTTATCTGTGAAAGGGAAGACCACCCCTTTCGAAGCCTACTATGGGTACAAGACGGATGTGTCGAATCTTAGGGTGTTTGGGTCCACTGCATGGGATCGAATTCCACATGATAAGAGGAAAGCTTTGCAACCGCAAAGTATTGAATGTTTGTTTATTGGATATCCTAATGAATCTAAAGGTTTCAAGCTACTGGATATCAGAACAAAACAAATCATCATTGAAAGAAGTGTCTGGTTTGATGAGCCTCTTCAAGAGGTAGAACTAGTGAAGGAAAAAACTGTTGAATTTCCTTCCTATTCTACTGAATATTTGGATGATGAAATTGGGGGTGATGACTCTAATTTGGAATCTATGATATCTGATATCAGTGACCAGAAAGCATCAAGTTCAAGTTCAGAACCTGAAGTGCAAACACATCTCCCAACTTGGGCCAGACAGACACTTTCTTCCGCTGGTGACAACATTGGAAATCCTAATGATCCAAGAAGAACTTGGTCTGATTTCCAAAGAGCATGTATTGCGCTCTCTTGTCATGAATATTTGCTATCCTAAACTTGTTATTTAATGACAATTTCAGATCCTAAGTCTTACTACCATGCTTGAAAATATTTGAGATGGCAAGTTGCCATGGACGAAGAGATGAATTCTCTTCAAAAGAATGCTACTTGGGAGCTAGTTTTTCTTCCTCCGGGGAGGAAATTAGTTGAATGAAAGTGGGTGTTTCAGACAAAGGTTGCTGCTGATGGAAGCACCTGAAAATATAAGGCAATGCTGGTAACAAAATGGTTCTCCCAAGTCCAAGGAGTGGACTACCATGAGACCTTTGCACCGGTTGCAAAAATGGACTCCATCCGCCTAGTTTTGACAATTGTGGCATCCAAGCACTGGGAAGTGAATCATATGGATGTTAAGTCTGTCTCTCTACATGGAGATATTCATGAGGAGATATACATGAAGCATCCTGAGGGATACATTTCAGATTCATCTTTGGTTTTCAAACTAAATAAGTCATTATACGGGTTAAAACAGGTCCCACGAGAGTGGTATTCTAAGATGGATGCCTTCCTTCTCTCGCAAAAATTCCAAAGGTGTAAATCAGATCCGAATGTGTATCTACAGAAGTATGATGGTCATTTGATTATTATTGTTTTATATGTTGATGATCTCTTGATTACTGGTAGCACAATTGCTTCCATTTCAGTCATAAAAAACTGCCCTCCATGATGCATTTGAGATGAGTGATTTGGGGCTCTTGAAGCAATTTCTGGGGCTTAAAATTGCCCAAAATTTTGATGGTATCATGGTTACTCAGTATAAATACATATCAGACCTATTAGTTAATTTTAACATGGCTGAATGTAAGTCCTCTCCATTCCCTTTCCTTTCAGGGATCAACCTTAAATAAGGAAACAACACGCCCATGGATTGCACAACCTATCGCCAGCTGATTGGTAGCTTGCTTTACTTGAATCATTCTCAGCCTGATATATATTATGCTGTGAATGATGTATCAAGATACATGAAGAAGCCTCATGATATTCATTGGAAGGAATCCAAGAGGATCCTCCAGTATATTCAGGGCACTAGGACCTATGGCATTCACTATGTTGCAGACTCTGAGCTAGAGTTGGTTGGTTACACAAATTCAGATTGGGCGGGAGATTTTATTGATAGAAAGTCTACTTCTGGATATGTATTCATGTTTGGTGGTGGCCCTATTTTCTGGTCTAGTAAAAAGCAGGCCACCATTGCACTGTCTTCAACAGAGGCTGAGTACCGAGGAGCGGTGAATGCTTGCATCCAAGTTGTTTGGTTGCAAGGCATTCTTTCAGAGTTTGATTTTGGTAGTACTTTGTCCACTGTCCTCTTTTGTGACAATCAAAGTGCTATTAAGATCTCCACAAATCCAGTTACCAGGCAGAGGACCAAGCATGTAGAGATACACATGCACTATATCAAGGAATTGGTGGATGACATGACCATCATTTTGCAATACTGCCCTACTGATGAGCAGATTGTGTACATCTCTAGCAAGAGATTTTCAGAGAATAAGTTCACTTGCCTCCGTTCACTGTTGGGGGTGAGTTCATTAGGGTGATCCGATTACTTCTCCAGTGTTCAGCTTGAGGGGGGGGGGGGGGGGGGGGTTCTTCCCATTGGGTTTTTCCTCTTTCCTCACTTAGATTTATTTTTGAGCATTGTTTGAGTTACATTATTATACAGGGTGACCTATGGCCTTTGTTGCTGGGGCCCTATCTTTTCATGCATTTTTTTGACTCCTCCTGAGTATAGCTTAAGGGGGGGTGTTGGAGTCGTTTACCCAACATGCACACTTATTTGGTCAATTTTGGTCTATTTACCCACTATCCTAAGTTTAATTGACTTACTTGGCATCATATAAACACACTATGACATCAACATGAGCACACCCATGCCCTCCTTAAGTCAAGGAGGCCAACTAAGCCTTCTCCTTCATTCGGGGAGGCTAACTAGGCTTCCTCCTTTAAACAGGGAGCATTTCTGGGGTGATATGAGTGTCATAAATGCACCTTATTGCTAACTGATGGTTAAAATCAGTGAAGCTGAGTTGTAAAGGCGCCTCCATTCATTATTTGATTATTTTTGGTCATTATTTATGAACTGGAGCTAACACATGCGCCTACAACCACTTCTGATGACATGTGTCACTTCAGTTAACTCCATCAGAGCTACTTGGAGTTATGGATGTGCTACCTCCTTCAGTTGGACATGTAATTACATGTGATGAGTCACTTTTAGTTAGACTCAGTCATCTATTGCACTCCGATTTAGTTAGGACTTAGTGTGAGAGTCACTTATTGATCAGTTCCATGGTTAACTAAGAGTGCCGATTGTGGTTGACATTCAGTTAAGCTACACACATTCATTCAATTCGAATGACCTCCTTGGGAATTTGATTTGTCTTGGCATTCATGCATCCTACATGACCATTGTATTGTACTATCATTATTTTATTGATTATACAGAGCTGCAACATTCTATTGCAGCACCATTATTCCATTTTCATGCTTAATTGTCTGAAATCTCTTATGAGACTGTGTTTTAGTCCCTAGATTACTACGACAGATTAATAGTTAAGGGTAAACCACATGAAAACCCATAGCTTCTCACCTTTCAGATGACAAAGAGGGGAATATTGATGATGGTTGTCAAACTTCAATTTTTGGAAACAATAGTCTGTAGATGGAAGAATTGAAATATCAAAATGGGAAACAACAAATAGTCTGTAGATGGAGGACTCCAAATGTCAAAAGCAAACAATATTTTGCAGGTGGAAAAATTTGAAATTGCAGATGAAGAACTATAGTTTGCAGATGGCAAACTCAAAATAGTCTGTAGATGGAAGACTAATGAAAACAACAGAATATGGATGATAGACTCATGATGTGTTGAGGTGTTAATAAATGCATAACAATGTTGATGGCTCCTTTTAGAGAGCACTTCATTGATTGTAGCATGGTGATCTTCACCAATTAGCAGAAGACGCCAGCCTCTTCTAGATAAATCACTTGGAAAACGATGAAATTGTCAAGAAGACATGGATTGTTCAGACATGGCAGCTGTTCACTCTAGGATTTCAGTTCATTTCAGATGAACCATTCAGATTGACGGTATTACAGGCAGATTTTGCATTGAAGCACAAAGGAAGGCTTCTGAAAAATCCATCATTTCAACTTTGGAATTAGTGTTTATTTCTTAGTTGATATAGATACATATACTTGTGATTGAGAGAGGGAATGCTAGCCTTATGGCTTACATTAGCAATCACATAGTTTAAATGCCACCGTTATTGTAATTATTATTAAGGATAATAGTCATTTATCGTAGATAATATATGAAAGATATGGAGAAGATTTCCTAGCCTAGTCACCATGCAAGTGTTAGGATCTAGAGAATATCTCTCATTGAGGTGGCATATTTCAAAGTACTATATAATGGCACTCTTTGTGTGAATAATATGATGTGAGTTTGGCATTTTGCCTTTTCCATGTTGTGTTTATTCTTTCAGTTTGGTGGATGTGAAAACATTGGACATGTGAAACAACAGAGATATGTGCCTCTTACCCTGAAGTGTGCACATCTGATTTTGCCATGGAAAGAGATGCACACTAAAGAGCCTATGGTATCATTGGATCAAGATCGAGTTTCTAACATGATTAGAGAAGGTACATGGTCCTTCATTAGCATTAGTGCATTCATTATGTATACATCACATGTTTTTATTTTGATTCTAAGATTATATGTTTAAACTTCCAAACTTGTATGTGTGTGTATTTGATTAACATATATGTAATTTTTTTTGTGGCAGGTGATGTTTTTGTTGTGAATACACCTCTAGGAAACCAAGAGAACGTGGCTTATTATTTAATGAGGTGCACTCAAATTAAAAGTAGGTTTCCCTGGCGAGATGGAGAGTTCACCTACCAAACTATTGAGCTAGTTGTAATGGGACACTTTTTTGAAAAATTGAAGAAACATGGCAAATATATTATATATAAAGATTTCAAGCTTGAGTATATATCTTGTCAATACAGTTATTTGATAGTGGCAATTCAAATACAACTCATAGAAATGAAGGTAAAGAGTAGTGAACCAAATAGATGGAAAATGACAGAAGCTGACCATGATCTGTTATGGAGAATTGCATTAAACCATTGGCTAGAAGAATAAGCCATACATGTAATGTCTCATTTATTCAATCACCATGAGGATAATGTCAAACTTAGCCTTTGTAATTATACCATCACAATCTTGGATATAGATTTTCATTTTTCATTGTTATAATTTTTATTATTGTTGCAAATAAGAAATATACCATCAACATACACTACATTAAACAATGTTCATTGATATTTTATTTTTATTTGTTTTTTTTAAAATTATAAGCAATTTTTTATTAAATTTGTAATTGTGAAATTTAAATATGCATATGCATATATGTATATATATGAAATTAGAAGTATGCATGTTTTTATGTAATTGTGAAACAACTATATACATTCTCAAATAAAATGAATACTATATCATGAAATTATGATTAATATAAGTTTTCAAAACAAATGACTTTTAGTATTATATGGTAATATATTTAATTCATTAAATGTAAGCAATTTTATCATTAACAAATTTTAACTCATAGTATGTGTAGATCCCAGTTTGTATATGCTCAACATATAATTATATTTGCAAATATGGTTGATGAAATAAAACTTATAGCAATAACAATAAACATTTGTATTTTTCAATAATGTTTTTGTGTTGCAAAAAAGAAGGAAATGCAAAAAACAATATTTTATTTTTATTTGGGCTGTTTTCTATGAGCATTTTTTTTGATTAAATTTATAATTGTAAAATTAGATATGCATGTCTATATACTATATGTATGTACAATATGCTTGAAAGTATGTATATATCTATGTAATCATTAATGTTATTTTATTCAAGTATTATGTTCTTATGCATTGTTTGTAAAAATAATTGGAGCTATAAAAATTTCCTTTATAATTGGTAATTAAAATTTTGTAAAGAGTAATTGTGAATTTTATCTTTATAGATTATAAATATTAAATTGCAATTGAATGTAATGGATTGTAAATGGAAAATAGACATGAGATAAATAACATAAACATTAAAAAAATGAACATCAGATAAAATTGTAACTTCTATTTGTAATAACATAAACATTAAAAAAATGAACATCAAATAAAATTGTAACTTCCATTTGGAAAACATAAATTCTATTTGTGAAACTGTAAATTGTACAATAAGCAACATAAACATGAACATAAGATAAAAAACACACATGAACATTATATATATAACATGTATACACACACCATCCAAACATACACCCAAATTACATTACCTCATGGATAAAAACATAAAATAAAGTTAACATGCATACATGTACATCTACATAAACATAAAGATAACATAAATAAATCATGTTGAAGTAAAACTAAGATGTCATATATATCCATGAAGAAAAAATATGATATCAAACAATTCAGGGACTCAAGTCCATAAAAAAGTACACACACAGACACACACAACAATACAAAAGTGCTGCAACATGAACAAGTCTCATCCCTTAATCTCGATAATGGGTTGTGTGGTTATCACCACCATTAGTATCACCCTCAAGAGACCTTTGGGAGAGGTGCTGTAATGATATGCGATGGATAATCTCTTCCACAGATACAAACAAAAAAAATTAAAATTTCAAATTATGTTTTAGTTAGATTTCAATACTTGGAATTTACAAGATGACATAACTTTGCATAACTTTAAACCTTTAAGTGGATGGATCAACTTATCTGACTTGAGTCCATGCAAAGGTTATCCAAATAGCATTGTGTGGCATCTCCAAGACCTGGTTGAGTTGATGGCCCCTCATTGGGACGATGTTGAGTCATGGGCTCCCACTCATGTGAGAACACGATCGCATGCATGACACCCCATTGTACATCACCTTGTGTATTGTGACATCATGTATGTAATCGATAAATGAAACATAAGTGAACTCATAGAAATTAAACACCAACTTGAGTTCTATAAATTGCACTAAAACTTAAATTAGAGTACCTCATTGATAGGTCGTTGATAGTCAGAACATGAGGGAGACTGCATCTATTGCTCCTCTTAAGTTCCCTTGTAGTTTCCCTGTACAATTTGACTAAGGGACAAAATGAAAGATACGATAAAATAATTGCAATTATATGAATCTATGTTATTTACAAAGTTAGGATGAAGGACCTAGTGTATATACCACATGGTCATCATAGGGGGCAACGGAAGGATGGTCCATTTTTGGATAAGTGGCATTGAGTACATCCATAAATCCGGTCCTCTGGATGGAGCAACAAAAAAAAATCCATATTCTTTTAAATGTATGTTTATATGAAATATGAAAATTTAATGACGTATAATGAAAAAACCAAAATTTATAAATATACTTGCACTCTTGATGGTTGCCGAAATCTCTCATATAGTCGATAGTATAAGTATCGGGAAATAATAACATACACGAGTACCTTCTCATGCTCGAGCTTCAACACGATCGGATCGTAGATCCATTGTAACTCAGGCACTATGGATCCATGTGGTGTTTTGGACCTTGCCTCTTGTATGCAAACTGATACACTACCCAATGCAATGCACATGGAGCCTACCAGCATATCTTGTGTCTCAACTACAAGCTATGATGGCTTAATGATGTATATAGATCGAACAATACTCCAGCTAGTGGATGGGGTGGCATGGCAGCAAGGTCTCTGCGAGCCCCTGGAAAATTACAATTGTGCCCTTGTTCGACACCATATAAAGACGACACTGTACTTGTGTAGTTAAGATGCATGCCTAGGGAAAACTCATAGTATATATATTTGGAAAAGTAAGGTGAGACCTAGTCATGGTGAGGGAACTGGCCCTAGGATATAATAAACCTAGATCATATATGTGAGGCATATAAGCCTCAATTATAAAATCCCAGAGTCTAAGCAGTCATCCAAGAGTGCGGCCAGGATGGATGTCAAACAAAATTGTCTTCACATCCACTCCCTTTGTTGTGGCTTTCACGACCTCCCATTGTCGGGACCCAATACCTAGTCCCTCCTCCTCTGGAAAGAAATCTACCAAATGTCATTGAGTGGCCCCACCTTTTTTTTGGATCTCCAACAAACTATCCACTACATCAATCATCATGTTGATTGATGATCTAGACAATCGATCAAGGCACATGGTCATTAACTTATATAAATCCAATCTTGTTGTGATTGGATCTCCTAAATGGTGATCCTTGTGATATCGTCCTCCCAGGGAGGTTAAAAAGTACATGACAGATGAATACAAAAAATATCAAAATACATGTGTAACAATCTAAATATACTAATATGAATACAAAATAATGACACTAATAGTTGAAAAATAAATAAATATGAATTTACAGTAACTATGTTGTGTTGAACCTCCTCAATGTGCTTAGAGGTGCTCATTGTCTGTTGGCCTTCAGGCAAGAAAATGGCCAAGATGTTGCTTGATACCTGACCAATGGATGGCATGGATGGCGGGGTTCCTATGTAAGTATAAATATACAATCATTAATAACTACATGTACGTATAACTGAAATAAAAACAAAACAATATGATTTAAATTTACTTACAAGATTGCACACAAGATGGGGATGGTGTATCGACAATGAATCGTCTTGATAATCATGGCTGATGAATGGAATAACCTCTCTCAAGAGAATGATCTACATGAAACAATCAAGATAAATTATTTCTCTTTGTTCCTCTCCCTATCCCTTTGTCATCCTTAGTCTCTCTAGATTATCTCACTCTCTCTCCCTATCCCCTTCTTTCTTGCTTGCACTGGAGTTTGTACTTAGACTACGGAAGTGCAAATCCTAGAATTCATATATAAATAGGATCTGAAAGTGGTTGTATTTTATAAATCAGAAGGAAAGAATAAGGTTCAGGGTAATGAAATACAAAGGAAAAAAATCAACAACATGACGTGATTGATTAAGGAAAAAAGTTCAAAGACTATATCAACATGAAATAAACAATAAGCATAAACCAATTTTATAAATCTAATAATGGACATATATATAATCTCCAAATATTAGACATGAAAAATATCATAAACAAACAAAAATTTTGGACATGAAAAGTAGTGAATCCCACCCACTCAGGAGCATTTTGAGATAAAGAATTTATCCAAAAATGAAATCATAAGCAGTGTAATCAAACATATTAAAATAATTTACTATAATAATGATTAAAAGTGGCTTATATTATATATGCATATAATTCCAAAGTGTAGTCTCCAATGAGCTTACAGAGAATCAATACATGAGCTATACAAAACAAGCTTAATATCTCATAACCCTCTCCTTAAACATGACCCCGTTTGCTACTGTCTTCCTTTTCCTTTTTATAATCATAGAGATACAAAACAATTTTCAAATCCCAATATTTAGGATTGAGTATGTTCAAAAAAAGGAAAATCATTTACAAAGTAACTACTTTCTAAATACAACAACGCAAAATATTCGACCATATGCCAGCTATCATAGTATATGCCACTTGTTCATCTTAGATACATGGATTTGTTGACTGACAACTGTATGATGAGAGATTAAATTCTAACTTAAACTAAATTTGACGAGTTGCTTCTACCAAAATAGTAAGTCCATCAAATTCCCATGATCTCTTTTGTAATTGAACATGCTCTGTTTCCATCTCTTGGATTTTGTTTAGAAGTTCTTTATTATTCTTTATCAACTCTTGATTTTGTGTTGAACACTTATTTTTCTTCCCAAAACTTCCTTTCAAACTGTTATCAACTCCTGATAGTGACCATTGATTTCTTCTAAATCTTCCCTCAAACTTCTATTATCCTGCATTAGTTTATCATTAGAATCATTTAGGCACTCGTTCTGGAAATTGTAATGCCACATAGACTTTTTGAGAAATTTAATCTCTGATACTGCTTCCGTTGGTGTTTGATGTAAAGGGTCTTCTTCATATTGCTAGAATAATCAACCCATAGTATTTACCCACTTAGACATTATTTCATTTATTTTGTCTTATTTGCCTAGTCCATGAGTCCCACCATGTGCAAGTTGTCAATTGCCTATCCATAGAGGTCAAACTTGCCATTATTGACTCATGGAGCGCTTGGGAAAGTCTTGGGAATCAAATTTTATTTATTCCTGGCCTCCTAGGCGCCCTTCTGCTTTTTCTGCTTTGTTGACTGCTTTTCTAGTTTTTAAAGCACATAAGGAAAGCTAGACTAGGTGAGGTGAACCTGTT
>LPNX011107843.1:180299-216009 GCA_001517045.1 Pseudotsuga menziesii
GCAAAGGTATTTCTTTTATCATTTTATCATTTTTACCTTCCAAAACCAGATCTACGCGAAAATTAGAAATGTTTGAGGAGAAACTTGATTTTGGTGACGAATCGAGCTGCGGTTCAATCTTTAAAATAGACAATGATTTCAGGGAAGGACCATCCCTCAAATCGTACGAAGTAATAAACCCAGAATTATTACAACAACAGGAGAAATCAATGGCTGTAGAGGGAGGCGTCACTCCACGTAAAGAAAAGATGCCAGGTCTTGAAACAGGCTCATGAAAAACCTTGCATGCACAGACCGATGGCCCAAGAAGGCATCTGGTAGCAAAATCGAAGGGGATGAAAGTGAAGAAATCAACACCGGAGCTAGCAGTAGGAAGAGACATTCATATAGTAGAGATCCCAGAATATATGAACCTCGCCATAGTTGGGAGATTCTACAGAAAATCACTAAACAACTTGTTATAACTAGATCTTGTTCTTAGTTTATCTGTTCTTTTTTTCCTTATTTTCAACCGTTGGTTTAAAATGATTTTACATTTTATGTTGATTTTAAGAACTTTTGACAATCAGTAATTTTTGTTGGATTTAATGCTTTTAATGGTTGAATTATTTCATTAATTTAGTTTTAAGGTTTGTATTTTGGGCTTATTAGTTAATACATATATCTTTAAGCTTTCAAAAACTTATAATAAAAGTTTATTCCAAGTTTGCTTTATAATCTAACCCTCATTTTTTAGTCCTTTGTCAAATATTTTCATGAGGAGATTCCTATAGTAGCTCTGTTTTTCCTGTTTTTGTCATTATCATTGGGAGCAGATTACAAGGTGATGGAAATGAATTTTGGAAAATAAAAAGATGTTTTTGTTCACAAAAACCTCTCTCAGTTTTGTAACAGCTATTATTGTTTGAGAGGTTTAAAATCCATCTTTGTGGCATATTTTTAGGGTTTGAATTATTTAATAATTTCCTGTTTTAGTCACAAATTTCCAGCACGTATTTTGATCAATTTAAGGGGAATTTTTAAAAACCAAGAGAGGTTTTTGTTCATAATAGATCCATTTAAAAAAACCTCTTTCATATTTTGCACAGGTGTCCCATATCGAGAGATATGATGGCGTATTTGAGACCCAAATTTTCAGAAATTCGCCAAATTTCCCCAAATTCGATTTGCTATTTTTAGGTTAATTGTCTTTAAAGATTTTGAGTTATTATGTAACTAATTGATGTAGCTGTTTCAAATTTTGACCTAAAAGGTAGTTATGGAACTACTTTACCTTTGTAATGATAAAAGGAAGACAAACATACAGTTTTGGGGTGGGATTTTTCACTCAAGCAGAGGCTTTTGGAGCTTTGATTTCTCAAGCTAGCATTTATAACTCTTGTGTAAGTGGATGACTGTTATTGATTATATATAAACTAATAAGCCCTTTTACCTGTCATGCTTTTTCATTTCTGATCTGGTTGATTGCTTAGTTTATAATTTCCTTTCATGTTTAAAGGTTTATTCATGTAAATGTTTGTAGCCTGTGGGTGGAATTAGCATTTCACGTGTAATGTTTATGGCTTCTTGGGATGTGTTTGATCCCCAGTTTATCCAATTTGCATGATTCAGTTCTCTATTAGCTTGTGGATGTTTATTTCCTCCTTGATGATGAAGTTTTTTAAAATCAAAACCATAGACTAAAATGCTAAAACCTATTTTCTTTAATTTTACTTTTGAGATTGTGTTGGCTTGTTCTTTAGTAGTCTGAGAACAATTTCTGGCACTAACACAACTCATCCTTAAAGAACTGGATGGAAAAAAACTGGAATCCACTCCTAGGGTATACCCCTAGCTTTCGCGTTCTACCCAGAGGGTGGTTTTTGCTAAAACTCTACAAGGATGAGGATATAGAGTTACTCTTATAGATGAGCTAGAATTGGGGGCCGTCCGGGCTAATTCTGTGAAAATGGCATGTAGATTTCAATGTGAGGAGGGAACCTGATAACATACACCAGGTCTGGGACATCCTCCCCATTTTACCCATGAATTTTAGGCAGCAACACATACTGGAAGGAATTGGGAACAAAATTGGGAAATTCATTAAACTTGAGGATGATTGGGAGGAAAAAACTGATCCCAGGTGTGCCAAAATCCTCATCGAACTCGACATGAGAGACATGATGTTTGAGGAAATCATTATCAAATTACATGACAGCAGCTGGACCCAACACTTGGACTACTGGAAAGTCGTTTCGGTGTTTTAATTGTAGGCAGGTAGGACATCTACAAAGGGACTGCATGGTGAAACATGGAATACAAGCTCAGGTCCATACTTTCAAAAAAGTATGGATCAGAAAACTGAAACATGGAGATACAGGGAAGTTGGTGGATATCATGCAACCCACAGAGAAGGAGGCACAGAAGGGGAACTTAGGACGGAATGAAGAACCATGCGATTCAAAGGAAGACACGAGGACAACGATGGATATCCATGCAACTCTGGACGATCATAAAGGTGGTGGACTGGAAGTTAGCCACGCGTCGTCATCAAAAGGTAATAAACCAACCTGTAACTCTAATTTTGTTATTTCAAACTCCAAAAAGCGGTTGTTCATTAATTAAAAAAAAGTCAATGACAACATAGACGTGGGGGATATTAAGGCCTTGAGACCGGAGGGTGATAGACAAAACTGGATGGAGGATTGTAAGGATGATGACAGGGATTTCGGGGGGGAAGAACAAATACAGAAAAAATCCAGTAAAGTTCATACTCCTAATCTTATAATTGACGAAGAAAAACAAGAGAGGTTGGTAGGAGAAACCAACACTAAAATGAGCTGCTCTGTCAGGAGTGAGATAAAAAGCTTAATTGACAAAGACAAAAAGCTTAACTTAGAAAACACCTAGAGCACACTGTTAAAATGAAATATGGATAAGCAGATCACTAAAGAAGTTCACAATATAACATAAATCAAAATTGGTTACGATTTAAGGTCAAGAACTGGAAAAGAGAATCTTACGAGCTCTATGGGGGGTCTAGTTCTTAGTCAAGCACAAAAACCAGCAGTGGGAAGGAAGTCATTTCTGAGCAAAGCACAGTTGAAGGCTACGAAGGAAATCATGGAAGGAAATCAGAACAAAATAGGAAGGGAAATTATAGCAAGGAAAGCCCCAGGAGGGGTTACATGATGCTAATCCTATCCTACAATGTAAGAGGGTTAGGAGGGCCCCCTAAATTAGCAGCCCTTAGTAGGATCTTAGATTTGAAAATACCAAAAGTGGTAGCTTTGCAGGAGACAATGACGGAAGGAGGGAGAGCCAAAGACACACTGAAAACTCACCTGAGGGACTGGGAGATGGAAACATTGGATGCAGAAGGTCACTCGAGGGGGCTCTTAACAACTTGGAGCCCAGCAATCGTGTGTCACAATAAAAACAAATTTAAGGATGCCATAGGAACGGAGTTGGAGGACTCGAAAACCGGGCTGCTGTTTTATTTCCTGAATATATATGCCCCCTTTTATGGCAGGAGGGGTTTTTGAGTATCCCTAAGTGGGAGTGGTGCCTTAGATCATGAGAATATGATTGTAGCAGGGGATATAAACCTAACCCTAACAATGGGGGAAGTATGGGGTAAAGATGATTGATAAGATGTATTAGTACCCTTTTTCAACACCCCGTTTGAATGAAAAAGGCTCATAGATCTCCTCCCCAATCAGGTAGAACCTACTTGGAGAAACAAGAGAGTAGGAGATCAAGCAATCTCGAAACGACTCGATAGATTTCTTCTATTAGAGGAGCTGCTGCAGGACGAGTTAATCTTTAAAACATAGGTGGAATCAGGTGGGTTATCAGACCATAGACCTATCACTCTTTCAATCACCAAACCTAAAGAAAAACCCCTAGCCCTGTTCAGATTCAACCCAAATTGGTTAGATCATGAAGAGTATAAGAAACTGGTAAAGGAAAACTGGAAACCAATAGAAACACAACCAACAGAAGGGTGTATGTTCCAGATGGTGGAAAATTTATTAAAAATCCAGAAAGTTTCAAAGGAATGGGGCCGAATGAGGAGAGGTTTAAACCAGAAAGAACTAAAGGAAGTGGAGCAGAAAATACAGAACATATATGGTTCTAACAAAACAGGGGTGTTCTCAGAAGAAGATATGGAGAATCTAAGAATGGAAGAAAGGAAAAGGAACATCCTCCTTTTACAAGAAGAGAAACTAGGTAGACTGAAGAGTAGAGCTCTATGGTTAGAAGCCGGGGACAAGAACACTAAATATTTTCACAAGTTTTACTCACACAGGAAAAACATCAACACAATACTAGAGATAAAAGATGAGGAAGGAAGGACAACTAAGATGTTTAAGGAAAAGAAAAAAGCAACAATAGATCACTTCAAAAAAATATTCTCAGCCCCTCCAGGCTGCCCCATAAGTGAGATTTTAGAGGTGCTGAATTTGTTTCCAAAGCTAATAACAGAGGAAATGCAGGAGGATCTAATGAATGATGTATCAGAGGAAGAACTCTACGAAATCTTATCCACATTCCAAAGAGGAAAGAGTCCAGGCCTTAATGGTTCCACACTGGAAATTTTCTTAGGGTTTTATGAGTTGATAAAAGGTGGCATTTTGAAGGTGATAAGGGAATCACAAAGGACATGCAAGGTGTTGGGAGCACTAAATACCACCTTTATCACCTTAATCCCAAAGAAAAATAAAGGGGAGATCTTTGAGGACTTCAAACCCATTTCTTGCTGCAATATGGTGTACAAATTGTGAAGGTCATTACCCTCAAGCCGATTTTAAGTCAGTTTATCACAGAGGAACAATTTGGCTTCTTGTTCAATAGACAGATACATGATGCAGTATCTATAGCTCAGGAAGCACTTCACTCCATGAAAAAGGACATGCAAACAACCTTTGCTCTAAAAATAGACCTATCCAAATCCTACGACATGGTAAGTTATACATTCCTTCATCTACTGTTAATACAAATAGGAATGCCCATATAGATGGTGGAGTGGATCATGGGATGTATTAACTCTGCCTCCTTTGCTGTGCTGATAAATGGATCCCCCTCCAACTTCTTCAGACCGAGCAGAGGATTGAGATAGGGATGACCTTTGTCTCCGTTCTTGTTTTTGTTGATAGCATATTGCTGCACAAGGCAAGGCAGGTGAGATTGATAAAAGGAGTCAAAATAGCCAATCAAACAGAACTCACCTATGTCCTATTTGTGGATGATGTACTTATGTTTGGGGTGGGTACCTTAAGCAATATTCAGAATCTAGAGAACGTGTTGAGAAGATACCAAGAGGCAACAGGCATGGAGATAAACTTGGAAAAATCAAATCTACTACACAATAACATGGATGAGGAGGTTATCTCTTAGGAAAAATCCCTAATCCCAGTCACCATATCTTTAGTATATGAGGGCTTAAAATACCTAGGGTTTCATTTAAAACCAAATTCTTACTCTTCACGAGATTAGATGTGGCTTCACAAAAGGATTGAAAGCAGGATTTCTATGTGGACAAATCATTTTCTGTTAAGGGGAGGCAGATTAGTACTGCTCAAAGTCATCCTTCAGATGATCCTAGTGTACTGGGCATCCATTGCATATATTCCAAAGGGAATCTTAACAAAGATCTAGAAAAAATGCTTATCCTTTTTGCGGACTACAAGCTCAAAAAAAGAAGGAATCCCTTTGGTGAAATGGACAAAATTAGTTCTCCCAAAATCTAGAGGAGGTTGGGGGATTAAGAATCTGGATCTCTTTTGCAAGGCATTGGCATCCAAATCCCTCTTGAGATTGGTAGAAAACCTTGAAACGCTATGGGGAAGAACGTTGAGAGAAAAATATTGTCCAAATGCCTCAATAGAAGATTGGTTTCGAGAACCTTCAAAAATTCATAAAGGAGGGTCTATATGCTGGAAGGAATTTGTGGAAGCCTTTCCCCTTGTGGGAAATTGGGTGGATTGGTAGATTAGAGATGGAAGAAGAACAAGATTAGGACAATACCCTTGGGTTGGCTCTGGAGACAATTATAAATTACTAGACAACCTCATCACTACACTAAAGGATAAAGGACTTGCAGTGTTAGCAGACGTGAGCTCGTTTACAGACAGAAATAAGAGAGGAACGGTATGGAAAACTGCACAAGAGCTGGACCTTTCAGATTCAGATACACCAGTATGGAATAGTTTTATAAAATAATTGAGAGACAATTTCATACACCTGGGAGAGGAGAAAGATTTTTTAAAATGGACATGGAATACCAAGGATGGGAAATTCTCACAAAAAATGCGCTATGAAGCAGCTTTCTAGCTGGATCACCAAGACTAGGATTGCTGGTGGGGGTCCAAAATATGGAAAACAAATGCTCCTATGAAAACTACCATAACACTCGCTGGCCTTAAATGATGGACTTTTGACATGGGAAACGTTGCTCAAGCGAGGTTTCGAAGGGCCTTGAATTTGTAGTCTGTGCAAAGCAGAGAATGAAACTCATTCTCATCTCTTTGTTCATTGTGTGTATGCAGGTATAGTTTGGAAGCAAGTGGTAAAAAAATTGGATCCCTCCCCAAGTACAGGAGATGATCAAATGTTAGAGTAGCTCAATCGAGCTTCTACTCTTCATAGCTGTGAATAGGTGGGAACATTCCTTCGTCTGAGCCTATGTATAAAGCTCGATCGATGGCTTAATAAAAGCTCGATCGAGCTCATTTGTTTCCATCCTCATGCCCTCCTCTTTCCAAAAATGATACCCAACTTCATGGAAACACCCATAAGATGTAGTCATTACTGAGGAACATGTGAATTGGATGTGTGAATTCCTTGGGGCATTTGGAGGAGGTTATCATATTTTTTAAGGAGTTATTGTGTAACTCATCTATATTTTATCTATCTTGAAGTTGTACTCCATGTTTAAATTTATGTACATGGTGCATATTTTGTTATATTATGCTACCTTAAGGATTTAGTTCATAACATTTGGTTGTATTTATTTAAGCATTAGAATTATAGAGACCATTGAAACGTCTCCATACAAAACACAATCCCTTAAATCTATGATAGCAAGCAAACCGCTTATTAGCTAAAAGAAAATGAGGGGTAGGATAAAACTACTATAAAGTGCCAATATTTTCTATAAACAAAAGTTAAATATTATGGGAGCACTCTAATATAGCTTTAATATGTGTTATCTATTGATTAACATTGGCATTTCAACTACATAACAATACTACACGAAACTTTAAGCAAAGGAGTTGGGTTGAATGAAGTACTAATTGGAAAACACACATTTAGAAAGAAAGCATCATTTGTAGGTCTCAAGTACTATGCCATCCAAAGAAGAAGAAATCTATTGAAAATAAAATCAAGGGTCTAAACATACTTTATTTTCTCCATTTCATGTAGGTCCTCCATTAGGTATACCGACATCTAGAAATTATATTCAAGTTACATAAAGGTTATTGAATGCCACTTCTTAATATTACTTATCAATCTTGTCATTCTTTTTACATAGATGAATGTACTAATGAAAAACGTGAAATTAGAATTACACAGTCAACCTTTATATCACTAGAAGGAAAACACCAATTAGTAGAGGTTTTTGATAAACCTTTTTTCTCTTATTTGTTTCTAGTGGAGGTGAAAGGCCAAAGATATTAGCAGTTTGTTGATGGATCTAAACCATAATGGAACACTAATGGACTTTGAAAAAAAAACATTAAGGCTCTATTGCGACAAGCACATTGTAGCAACAACATGCCAAAAATACATCAGTGCTCCACTTTGGTCAAGGTGCATTGGTGCTCCACATTTTCTTAGGTGCATTGGTGCTTCTATACCAATGCACAATAGAGTGTCAACAACCCAAAATCATTAAGGGCATGAGGATCATTAGGCCAATGAAATAAACCCTTAAGAAAGGGCTTGTTTCATTTCTTCATTTCACAATAGAGAAGAGGAAGACAATGTGGTTTTATAAGAGAATGAAATATAGATACTAACCATGAATGCAAGCAAAGGAAAAGTATTGCAACCAATTAACTATTTTTTCCCTCTTCATTATTTCATTTCTTCACATTATTGATTGCATTTTTATTATTTTTCATTTCTCACATTGTTCCTAACTTGTTAGCTAGTTTTTATATTTTTTCAAATGATTTGAGGGTTTTGTTTCTATTTTGCACTTCAATGGTGGATTTATTTTAGGGTTTTACATGTGACATATATGGCTAACATATGTTCAACCATGAAAGGTAAACAATTTTATCGTTAATCCTTCCCCCCTCTCTCTCTCTTCCCCGCCTCTCTCTTCCCCCTCCATACCTTCTTGTCGATCTCTCTCCCTACCTAACTTCTTCCACCTTTGTTCACTTTAGTGTGTGTACATTTATCACCCCCCTCTCCCTCTCCCTTTGTTCCCCCTTTGTCAGTTTCTCTCTCTTTCACTTAATATAAATTTAAATTAATTAATACAATGGATATTTAATAAATTATAATAGACTAATATAATAACTTAATTAACATAGTATAAAAAATATAATATTATATTAATTGAATTTAATAATAATAAAAATTATAATAATATTGATTAAATTTCACAATGACAATAATTTATATAAATTTAAGGCCGTATTTTCTCTTGATTGGCCTTCAAGTTATAGTTCTTTTTTATAATCCTCTTTGATGTTGGAGGATTAGACAAATTTCAACCGCATTTTTGCTTTCCAATACAAACTTGATGTTTTGATTCTCACTCCTTTTGATTTTTGGTTGTTTCCAATATGAGAATAAACTAATTATACATATTTTTTTTCAAGTCTCAATACATGAAATTGACAAAAATGTGAATCGAAATGTTCTTTTTTGTAATGCTGCAAAATTCTATTAATTCACGAAAACAAGGTTTACAAAAAATGCCTTGACTGGAGGAGGTCTCAGGTGGTGAAGCCACCATCCAAGTCTCTCAAAAATGGAGGGCCTTCCGAGAAAACTATTACCGAAACTGTTCAAGAATGTAAGACGGTCATAGTAGATGGTATTTGACATAATTACAGAGTTCTTTTTCAAAAATAAATAGAGAGATAACCAAACTAGACAGTGAGAACAAAAAAACCTGAAACAACAGTTCGTTTCTGAAGACGTTCTGAGCATGCTTCAAGAGGGGGGGTTTTCCTCAATGACAGGGCATCCCCATCCTTCTTCCTGTGAAATGTTGGTTGTGTTGGTAGTAGTCGCCAAAGAAGTTTGTGGAGGCTCGGTGCTCGGGCCATCAACTTCCTTGCCCTTTTGAACATAGGTTCCACGGTCGAAGGATTGGGGAAATGAGGGACCTATACCAGTTGTGGAGTCGGGAATGAGCTGGTGTCCCGCGACCTGCCCCTAGTTTCTCTCCCACTACCACCATCCACGAGGCCAACATACCTAGCCTTCCTTGTCATGCAATTCCAGGCGAAGGTGTTGTCCAAACTTGTGAGCTGAGTGTCCATTTCCATCATCTTTGCTTTCACAGCAAGAGCAGCATCACGCCCTGCTGACCAATTGCTGAGCATATCTTCCACAAGATTTCCCAACATGTTTTTAACAAGCCAGTAATGGTTGATTTGGCTACCACCGTACCCAGTAGCGAGCCGCTGGTTTAGCACCCTGCCTTCCTAGTCGTCTATAAGGATGCAGACCAGTTTGGTGATATGATTTTCATACCCATATTTAGTCTACACACTAAAACCTCTTTGGGATTTCCCTCTACCCGTGCTGGCACGTTGAGGCATTCCTCTCTGCTTGGACATGTTTATCATCTAGAGGCCTAGTCTTTGCAGGGAAGGCCAAAATCTGTGCAAAAAGAGAGCGAGATGGTGGGAGATTCCCATGCTGCGAAAAGCTGTAAAAAGATCTATGTATTGCAGACGAATAGACCTATGGAGATTGCCAAGCAAAATCAGAAGAGCGCCACCTTGAGGTTGAAACCAGGCTTCGAAACGCATGGAAGACACTATCCGAGACAGAGAAATTTTGAACCCAGCGAAGACAATACCCCAATATTCCATGGAGATATGCTTCAAATCGCCACCCTGACCGTGTACCATCTTGCATTAAACTCATCTGCTTTGCCATGAATGCGCAAGAGGAAGACAAGGTGTGACCAACATACGTCGCGGGCCTGGAAATGACGACCTTCTCCTTCCGCATACGAGAAGAAGATCTGGAAGCCAAGGTGGTGGGATTGATGGACGTCTCGTCTGCATGCAGGGTGCCACGCGGAGGGCTCTTGGACCGAGGCACTGTGCGCTGACTGTTGATCATGCTGGCACCTGCATCTGGGGAATGTGAATTGAAATGTTGAAATTGAAACTAATTTTTTTTAAATGAATCTAATCTACAAATATGAAGAACTTTCCAAATTTCATTTTACAAATTTTTAAATCGATAAAAAAATCATTTGTAGAAACAAAATTTGATTGACAAGGGTTTCAATGCATACCTTGTAGCTGGGAGGCCATGACAGTAGTTGATGGGTTGTTAGTTCTTAGTGACTTGGTGTGTGTCCTTCGAACTCTTCTTCTTGATCAAAGGTTTTAGTAACGGGACCAGATGAAATAAGTCCTGCACAACCTGTTACTTGGTTTTTATATGGGTTTAAAAGCTCGACCAAGCTCTTAAGTTCGATTGAGTCATTAAGCTTGATTGGGATACTTTATCAACAATGTAGAAGCCTCATGTTATGTGGATTTGGAATTTACTCTGAAGCACTTTGATTGAGCTTCTACTCTTAACTGTCATGAATATGCGAGAACGTTCCTTCGTTTGAGCCTATGTATAAAGCTCAATCGAGCGCTTTATTTATCCCTCAATTGAGCTTTTAAAGCTCAATCGAGGGATTAATAAAAGCTTGATCGAGCTCATTTTTTTCCATCATCATGCCCTCCTCTTGCCAAAAAGTTTTACCCATCTTCATGGGAACACCCATAAGATGTAGTCATTATTGAGGAACATGTGAATTGGATGGTGAATGCCTTGGAGAATTTGGAGGAGGTTATTGCATTTTTTAAGGAGTTATTGTGTTACTCATCGATATTTTATCTATCTTGAAGTTGTGCTCCATGTTTACATTTTTGTACATGATATGTACGTTGTTATATTACGATACCTTAAAAATGTAATTCATAACATTTAGTTGTATTCATTTAAGCATTAGAATTCTAGAGACCATTAAAATGTCTCCATTTAATATATATTTAATGTGTTATCTATTGATTAACATTGGTATTTCAACTACATAACAATACTACACGCAACATTAAGCAAAGGAGTTGGGTTAAATGAAGCACTAACTCGAAAACACACATATAGAAAACAAGCATCATTTGTATTTATAAGTGCTATGCCATCCAAAGAAGAAGAAATCTATTGAAAAGGAAATCAAGGGTCTAAACATACCTTATTTTCTCCATTTCATGTAGGTCCTTTGTTACTTATACCAATATCTGGAAATCATATGCAAGTAACATAACTTAATTCTGTTGTTTTATATAAAGGTTTATTGAATGCCACTTCTTAATATCACTTATCAATCTTGTCTATTTTTTATATATATGTGTTAATGAAAAACATGAAATTTAGAATTACAGAGTCAACGCTTATATCACAAGAAGGAATACACCAATTAGTGGAGGTTTTTGATAAACTTTTTTGTTTTTTTTGTTTTTTTAAGTGGAGGTGAAAGGAAAACTATATTATTAGTCTATTGAGGGATCTAAACCATTATGGAATAGTAGTGGACTTTGAAAAAAAATTAGTACTTTATTGCGACAAGAACATTGTGGCAACAACATGCCAAAAAGACATCAGTGCTCTACTTAAATTGGTTAAGGTGTATTGGTGCTTCATATTTGCTTAGGTGTATTAGTGCTTCTATACCAATGCACAATAGAGTATCAACAACCCAAAATATATTGTTTCTTTGCATTCTCTTAAGAGCATTAATGTTTCATAACCAATATGCATTAGAGTGCTATTAGACCATAGAGACATCAAAGCTCATTTTTTGTATTGGTGCATCAATGCTTCTTTTTGGTATGGGCATATTAGTGCTCCTATAAAGTGTGGGTGTATATGTGCTCCTCTTTGATAAGCACACATTGGTTTTCCTCTTTAGGCATGGGAACATCATTTCTCATAATACACCAAATTACTGAATAATAATTTGTATTTCTTTTAACTTATTGAAGGAGGCATGATAAACCTAAAGACAACCCTTAAAAAAGGGGAAAGAGAGGCATTTTTAAATTTATTCATTTTACATGAGAGAAGAGGAAGAGAAGGTGATTCTAGAAGAGAATGCAATACAATATAGTCGTGAATGGAAGGAATGCCAAAGAGTATTGCAACCAAATAACCGTTCGCTCCTTGTCTACCCTCATTATTTCATTTCTTCCAATGATTGATTGTATCCATGTTATTTATTTCATTTCTTCCCATTATTGATTGTAATTGTGTCATTTTCTTAGTTGGTTTATCTTTTATTATTATTATTATCTAGTTTGAGAGTTTTTTTCGTTATTTTGTAGGTTAATGGTGGATTTAATTTAGGGTTTTAAATCAATGGATGTGGATAATAAATGAGGGGTAACTTCAACAAAGAAAGGGGTACATTTTTGTGCAACATGGATGGACATCCATATGAGTTTTCATCTCGCTTTATTTGTAGGATCATGAGGTTTCTTTATATGACACAATGTTTTTGTCTAATGGTCTAGGAGCATCTATGCTACTCTTTGGTATGTGTGCACTAGTATTTCTATAAGGTTTGGACGTATCTATGGTTCTACTGCACTAATTTTCCTAGTACACTAAATTATCGAGCAATAACTCATATTTATTTTAACTTATTAAAAGAGGAAGGAATAACCTAAAAACGATTACTAAAATGTGAAAAAGCCACGGTTTGTTTCATTTCTTTATTTCACAATAGAGAAGAGGAAGACAATGTGGTTTTATAAAAGAATGAAATATAGATACTAACCATGAATGCAAGCGAAGGAAAAGTATTGCAACCTATTAACTCTTTTTCCCTCTTCATTATTTCATTTCTTCACATTATTGATTGCATTTTTATTATTTTTCGTTTCTCACATTGTTCCTAACTTGTTAGCTAGTTTTATATTTTTTTCAGTGATTTGAGGGTTTTGTTTCTATTTTGCACTTCAATGGTGGATTTATTTTAGGGTTTTACATGTGACATATATGGCTAGCATATGTTCATCCAAGAAATGGGTACATTTTTGTGTAGCATGGGTGCATATTCATTGGGTTTTTCACCTCCCTTTAGCTGCAAGTTCAAGAGGTATATTTGAGAGGTGGAATGTTTTTTCAATATGGGCACATCCATGTAACTTATTCTTTGATACATTGGAAGTATTGATAATCCTAATATTCCATAGCACCCAACAATAATTTTTATTTTTTTAAACTTTTTAAAAGAGGCACCAAAAACTACAATACTACTTTTAAAAAGAGGAAAAAGTAAGAGTTTGTTTCATTTCTACATTTTAAATGAGAGAAGAAGATAAGATGCTTACACAAGAGGATGAAAGACAAATAAGTATGAGTGAAGAGAAAGGAAAAGAGTACTTTAACAAGGTAGCAATTTTTCTCTCTTCTTCATTTATTTTATCCCATTATTGATTAGTTTTTTTTATTTTCCACTTATGAGTATTGGTTTTTACTTATTAATTGGTGGTTATGTTAGTTTAAAAATTTGTTTGAACGTTTTTTTTGATTATTTGGTAAGGATGATGGATTTGTTTTAGTTTTTCATAAATCATTATGGCTAGAAAATGATGAGCAAAGTTAGGAAAGGGGCACATTTTTTTTTCATTGTTCCAATTTTTGTCATAAAGCAGAGTAACTACTAGTATTTTTCTCCATTTTAAGTATATTAACTCTAGTGAAGTGATGAGTAGTTTTTAGAGAATCTTAGTCAAAGTTTTTTCATGTAACAATTAAATAGCTTAGTAATTGAAATTTACTTATTAAGTGAAGTGTCTCTATTAACATTTATTATTTTTTAGTATCATTATTCTAAAGCTTAATATTTAAATATAAGTTGTATATATTTTATAATATTATTTATTTATTTATTTCTAATATCTTATTATACTTGCCTCAGGCAGGTATATTGTAATCGTTCACAAGTCAAACTCCTTTGACTTGGTGTTTTTTGAGGCAGTTTTAAAAAATCAAAACCTGTTTTGCAAAGTATGACTTAGGGGTTTGTAAAATATTTTTTTTTTATTTTGTAAAAAAGCTATTTTTGTAAACAGCTGATTGGTGGATAGAAGATGATGTCAGCTTTGGGATTTGGTATCTGGATTTGAGTTGACATGTGGCAAGATGATGTCATAATAATAAAATTAAAAAAATAAAAATTATATCACATCGCCATGTGTCATAGGAGCCAGCTGTTCTGGTTTTTTTCAGACCTCAGGCCAATTATTTTTCTCCCCTACAGAAAACGGTGGTCGTTATCGGGTGGACATGTCCACCATTACACCAATTTCAAGCCAGGAAGGAAACAATGCGCTTGATCCAGCGGATTAGTCAATCATTTCAGAAGCTTGCAGTTTCCTACGAAAAGTTCTCTCGTCTGTTAACGTCGGCCCAGTTCGATTTCTGACGGAGTTGCTTAGGCGAGCACTTAAATGGAGGCCTGCACAATTTGTGATGAAGTTACCCTTGGTTCTTGTTCTGAGTATGTTCAAGAGAATCTTGGCTGTTCTAGTCAATAAAGATGCAAGCGAAATTGGGGAGGAACCATCTTCTGAGATCATACCGCCCGCCCCAGGCCAACTGGCTATTCCATCTATAGCTGAATTGTACTCGGCTGGAGTCAAATTCTTTCCTACTCATGGCAACCTTAGCACAATACGATTTGACGATAAAACCGCCACGCTTTACCTTCCTCAAGTAAAGTTGGACAGCAACACAGAGGTGATTCTGAGGAATCTGGTGGCATTTGAAGCTTCTGCAGCGCCCGGTTCTCTTTTTTTCAGGCAATATACCGATTTCATGAATGGTATGATCGACAGAATAGAAGATGTGAAACTGTTGAGAGAACGCGGAATTATTTGCAACCACCTCCAAAGTGATGGAGATGTTGCCAGCCTATGGAACAGTATATGGAGGACAAGAAGGACAAGAACGATAAAGAACGCGACAATCCCGTTAGACCCGCCGTGCAAGAGTTGAGGACCGTAAGTTGAAATAATAACTGCATAATAGGTGACACCGATAATGGCCGCCACAAGCAAAATCATAAAAGACCCCAACATCCGCAGCCTCGAGCAATACTTGAAGGCATTCCATGCCATTCGAGACCGCGGCGCCTGCTGTAAAATAATATACGAAGTGGAGGTTATATTTCTGCCTCCCGTGCCAAAGAGCCTCCTCCAAATCGGCAAAGCCAGAATGACTGGCTTCGATTCTCCCTTACTTTGACAGTGGAATCGACTCCAATATTCTTGAAAAGCAGCGTCCACTCCAAATTAGAGGACGCTTGTAGAGATTTGATAAATATTTCTGTGAATCAATTTGGAAAATTTGTGTCATATCATGACAGACGACGGACCGATGTGGACCGCGCAGCGTTGAAGTTCTGCTTTGGGCAATATTGGACGTGTTAATGCCTTGCAGGAGAAGGATTTATCTTGAGTATTTTTCCAAGCTCTGGACCGGTAAAGACTGTCGAGATTCAATATTCGGATCGATCAAACCATTTACACAATTCCTTGTGAGTGGAGTGGAAGAAAAGAAGACTTATTTTATTTCAAATTCTTTTTTGCCAATGAAGACCAACTGTGACAATGTTATTTTATTATTAATGATGCCTTATTGCAACCAAGTTGGGTTGACATTTTTTGCTTTCTTATTGAATGGTTGATGAGTAGTATATTAATTTTTAAATTTAAATAAAAGTGTTTCAATGCATTTTTAAAAGTGTTTTTCAAGAAAATATAATGAAAGGTTTTGTTTTAATAAATGTGCTATTTTATCACAATGGTTTATTTTCTTTATAAATATGTGATTTAATAATAAAATTTTATATATATTATATATTTTAAATTATTGTATATTATAAATTTTATATTATTTTAATTTGAAAGTACAAATGTTATATTATTGTGTTAATGTTTTCAAAATTTAAATATGTTAGGAGTTTATAAAATAATTCATATTTATATTATTTGTATGTATTGAATTGTTATTTATTATATTTTAATATCAAATTTAAGTATTTTAAGTGCATATTATATGTTTCAATTTTGGAAATATTTATTGGTTGAATAAAAAAAAATTTAATTGAGGTTTTTTTTAAGTACAAAATAAGTAAGTGGTTTGTTGATAATTTATTTTATTTGCATTAAAAGTTTTTTTTAATTATAGGAAAAGTTAATAGATTCTTAGTTAACAACTTCATTTTCTTATGGTTAAATATAGATTTTTAATCGGTGAAAAATAAATAAATAATTTTATATTTATTTATAATTAAATATAAACTTTTTGAGAAAGAAATTATTTTTAATGAGTGGGTAATTAGAGAGGATAACTGTTATAAGCTTAAGCTTAAATTTAATTTTTCGCTCTTGGATAGAAAAAGTACTTGATTATATATAAAAAAAAAATTTGTATATATATATTCTTTATTTTAAAAATATAAAATAAAGATAAATAAACTATCTTTACTTAAACCATAAAATAATTATAATTAAATATAAGTTCTTAAGATTTTTCAACTTGATCTCTCATAGAAAGATTAATGTTATGTCCAAAGATAGTTTATTTCTTCTTGTAGGTTTGTTTTATTTGAAAGAGTAATTAGATGGTAATGTCTTTACATATATTCATGATATTTTGAAGTATTTTTTTGAGTTTTAAGTATTATATAAAAGTTAGGTCCCATTTTGAATTAATGGAACTCTAATATGTTATGTATTGGATTTTTTCTCTTTGGGAACTTCGAAGATCATATAAGATATTATTGGATAGAATGAAGCTATATTTCAAAATCTTGAAAGACTTTTATGGTTATCTTTCAACATAAAAGCTATATATATATATATAATGTGCTTGGAACTCTCAAAGGGGGTGTTTTTTGTTGTATGGTAGAATGATATATATGCATTTTTCTTTGAAAAAAACCATGAAAATATTACAATTAAATACAAGGGTTGTGAGTAGCTTAGTCTCTACCTATTGATTTTATCGCCAGTAGGGTTGTGAGTAGCTTAGTCTCTCACCTGTGAGTAACTAGATGAAAATGCACAGGTCTTTCAATTTGGTAATTAAAACTCCAATCATGACTATGTACAACTATTTGATTATTAGATACAACTATTTGATTAAATCCAATTTAAAATCCAATCACCACTTTAACGTGGTGTTTATCTTCAATGATTTGACAACTATTAACTTAACTTCATTTGATCTAATTTTAATTGATTTAATCATAATTATATTAAATTAAGAATTAGATAAATATTAATAATTCAAATACTATCTTAATAATATAGTTGTTTCTAACTATATTTATGGTTCTTATTTTATTGGTTATTTTGAACAAGATTATTGGTTTAAAACTTTGAATTTTATTTAAAAACAATTTTTTCAAGTATAAAATTTTGTCTTTGTATAAAAATACATATTTTAATATAATAATAATTTATGATGATATTTTATTTAAAAATTGATTTTGACTTTATTTTTTTTAATATTAAACAAATAAAATAATTAACATAATTAGTTTAATACAATATTATTATATAAAATATAATGATAGACCTCTAAGTTTTTTTTAATATTTAGTATATATTGGTTGTATTTAGTGAAAACTAAAATAGATATCTAACATAAAATATATAATTACAATTTTTTTAGTTTTTAGTTTTTATTAAATATAAAATAAATATTATGTTACTTTTTTAATATAAAAGTTTTAAATAATTAAATTAGTATGAAAGTTTTAAATAATTAAATAACTATAGTTGAGTGTATATTTTTTTTTATCAAAAATCATTCATGAAAATATAAAGGGTTATATAGGGCTTAGAGTGATATCAGGCCTATCTACTTCTTAGAAGGCAGGTACTAAACAACTTTGTTGCTTATTCCACTTGTTTTATATATATATAAAATATATGATCACAAAAAACATTATAAATTCTGTTTATAGATTTAAAAATCTACTCTCTCACTATTAAATATTACATTTAAGTTATAACTAGCTTTTCAATCTTATATTTATAAAATTCAGCCCATAGGATTGTCGCTGGGAACCTTCGATATTTATTGGTTTATTGGTTACTCACTGGGAACCTTCGATATTTATTGGTTTATTGGTTACTCACCTATGGAATGCTTCGGAACACGCAAAGGTTGCGTAGTTTGGTGAAACTTCGACTCGTACTATGACGTCACAAGCTTTCTGTTCAGCTTTTAACTGCGATAAACAACACGAATGCAGACATTGAAGTTTCTTATATATATTTAAGAACCAATTACCAGATATATGAAGTTTCTTGTATATATTTAAGAAGCAATTACCAGATAAAGTGCTACCATGCTTCACAAAATCTTCCCTAAAAAAACCTTCTTGCACGTCAATTTCTTCACTGTGAAAGTTCCGCCAGTAGTTGGCCCAATTTCACATGTTCCTTTCGTCTCGCATTGTCCGTCCGGCGGAGGGATCGAAGGCAGCAATATTAAATACACACACGCATCGTCCATGCTTTCTTCTTGCTTAGCTTCGAATAACTTTCTGTCATTTAAATATTGACTGTAGCGGCCGTGTAGAATTCTACATAATCAACCTTCAAGCTACCTTCACCAATATTAAATTCTAAACTAAGCTACTCTTCTCCCGAATTCATGATTTAGAGAATTATAAATATCACACAGATTCAATCCAAATCCAATTTGATCTGTGGGCCGCTTCCGGCCTTCATCTTGCAGCAGCGCGCGCACTGTGTATCTTGTTTAACAATTTTTCGTGTTGAGATAAATGCTCATCATTGAGTGCAGCATTGACCCTTTCAACTGAACAACAATTTGATGGGTCGATGCTGCATTCAACGATAAGCTTTTATTAATGGCGACCCAAGTTACCGAGACGAAGAGAAATAACGTTTTGTTTGAAGGCTTTCTGGAAGCTGTTCAACAGAACTCCAAGACAAGATAATTGGCATGGCTATTTTTTTTTGGGTTGGGTTTGGCTCTTTTCTCTGTCAGATTTTTGGTATTTTTTTTGTTAGTTTTTGGTACTTTTGATTTGCAAGGGTTCGTTTTTTTGGCTAAGAAACAAGGAACCAATGGTATCTAAGCTCTTAAAATTACTCTCACTCGGCCTGGAATACAGCAAACCCTTAACCTACTTAGATTTTTGGTATCAACAAGATTTAGAACCCATTACCATTCAGCTTAGGAGTGTCTTTAACACCAGCCACCAACTACTCCATTCAGCTTAGGAGTGTCTTTAACACCAGCCACCAACTACTCTACATCTCCAGGATGTATCAGATTTCTGGTTTTCTTTAGGTGAGCTTTATGTAATTTCAGGTATCAGATTTCTGGTATTCTTTAGGTGAGCTTTATGTAATTTCAGGTTTCTTCTGGGCAGTTATTCCATTTTTGCAGGTCTTTCAAAGGTTTGTAATATCTTTCTGGTTTTTGGAGTTTGCTGGATTGTAACACCTCAACTGTAGAGTGTTTTTGTTTAAGCAGGAAGGCGGGTATGGGTTTTCTGGCGGGTTTCTTTGCACAACATACACGGTGTTTTCATAAACGGAGGACTATGCCCAAACCAGGGCTGTTTTTGTTATGGTTTCATACGGAGTTTGATCTCTGCTCTCTCTATGAGTGGTTCATTTCTCTATAGGAATAATTCTGAGCATTTATAAGTTCAATGTTTGTATCTAATAGGTAGCAACTAGGAGCTTCATAGTTTAAAGCATAGTTATTAAATTCGGCTGAATGGGCCAAAAAAATCGGAAATTTGCCTATTCGTTCGTTCGATTCAGACGAATTGTTCGTTGAAATTTTACTAGATTTGCGTACATTGGAAAGAACTTCAACCCGTGTGGTCGGCGCCTCGTGCAGATGCTGGTAGAGTAGCAGTGACAGTTCCTTAAAAGTTCCCGATTCCGAATTGAAGCTTTCTCTGCCAAAATTAAAGTAATAGTGAATTGTGAATATTCATAGACACAATTAATAAATCGAAGTTGTTGTGCTACGATTAAAAGTGGTTTGTGAATATTTCCAGATATAATCTATACTTTGATGGTTTGTGAATATTTCCAGATATAATCAATATTTTGATTTTAGTTTTGTAAAAATAGTTAGGTGTTAAACAAAGCTAAAATATATAATTTTATCTTCATTATTCACATACATTACATTTAGACTTAATATAAGTATAAAAGAAATACTATTTAATAATAAAAAAAACTGATAAAAAAAAATAAAATGTTACTTTTTTTTAAACACCCTTTAATTAAAGGTTATTTAAATCTTAATTAACATGCATTTAAAGCATAAGAAAAATTATTTAAATCTTAATCAAAATGCATTTAAACATAACAAGATAGGACCACCATGAAAAGAGTCACTAGTATATACTTTAATTGCGTTGAGAGGCCCTCTACAGCCCAATATGGGGGAGATCTTGTAACCTTACCTAAGGTTATTTTTATTAATAAAAAATAAAATTTCTAATTATAGGCCAAAATAAATGTCGGCCACAAAAACAATCTAATATGGGGGAGATGTTGTAATCTTCCTACCTAACAAAACAATAAAAAACAAAAAATTTAATTATCCGTAAAAACAATATGCGGCAAAAAAATGTTGGCCTTGCACATGGTTTTAAAACCATTTGCAAGGCCTTCTAAACAACCCATGGTTTTATTGTACATGGTTTAAGAGGGCCTTGCACATGGTTTTTATTAAACCATGTGCAAGGCCTCCTAAATAACCCATGGTTTTATTGTACATGGTTTATGAGGACCTTGCAAATGGTTTTTAAGACCATGTGCAAGGCCTCCTAAACAACCCATGGTTGTAGAAGGGCCTTATGTGGTTTTAAAACCATGTATGGGGGAATGTTGTAATGTTCGTTCCTAACAAAATGAAAAATAATAATAAATATTATATGTTAGCCATAAATAATATTAAATATTAATAATAAAAATATTATATGTGGACCTTAAATAAAAAGATTTGTTTTTTGGTTTGAATCAAATCAATGGATACCTAAGAAGAGGTTTGCACCTTGAGAGATTGGATCCATCTAGGCGCTTGATAGAGCCTAGGATTTGGATCTATGCTAGTATTATTCACAACTGAAAAATAATTAAGACTGCCTATTTTTATTCAAAAACATGACTAAATATTGCAACCCATTTACTATATCACGTTATAATTGGGTGAAAATTAAGCTAGTCACCTTATACTTCCTTGCAAAATCTGAATCAATTTCTAAAAAATGTTATGTCAATTCTCACATTAAAGATATTTGATACACTACCATATATTTTACTAAATTACATAATGTTTTTTTTTAATTATATGTTTATTATTATTTATTAATTAAGATTTTTTTGTTTTTGTTTGTTAGTATGTTTTTTATTTATTGGAGAATATTTGATACTAAGTATGTTAGTATTTGATTCTCAATTCCTGCACCTCTCAGCTTGTCTGGTGCTGCTCCATCAAAGAAGCCAAAAAGAAAAACAAGGACAGGAGCTGAACCAATGATCCTGATTTTCTTTTTTATATCTGGGACTGGATAACAATGCATAAGGTGTTTCAATTGGTTGACTGTGTTGTAGATGTATGTTTTAAACCTATGTAGAGAAGCAAAGCATACATATTCTTTTAAGCAAAATAGAGATCACAACACATCATTCACACATAAACATAGAGATTTACCGTGGAAACCCTTAATTGGAAAAACCATAAAACCCTTGGAGCCACACCTCCTATATTCTCTTTGTTACATTATGAAATCCTCACAATACAAAAGATATGTATTTAACATCATCCAAATACCCTAATTCGTTAACCCAGATTAGAAAAAGACTCCAATCCCTTAACTGGGATTAAGTTACATATTTTTAGACAAATTCTAAAAATAGCCACAGACAGCTATAAATAGCCATAAATTCTATAAATAGCCCAAAACTTTTGCTTGCTGCGCTCACATTGGAAACAGCCTACTGGCTGTTTAAGTGAAGGTGCTTTTGGGATCGCCGAGCTGCAATGCTGACATGCGCACCTCCCCTCCACATGCAAATGCAAATAATATAACATATACCCAACATTCTCCCACTTGTTGTTTCCTTTACATAGCAATGAGTCATGTACTCATAAAGTCATAGGTTCAGGGAAGCAATGCCCATAGATTCTCTACACCAAGAGCAATTCTCTATGCTAACAGACTTTGTTAATGAGTCTGCAACATTTTTCACGGTGTCAACCTTCTCCAGCAACACCTTCTTGTCTTCAACCATAACTCTCACAAAGTGATATTGCACATCAATATGCTTTGTATTTGCATGATAAGCATGGTTCTTTGCTAGGAAGATTGCACTTTGGCTATCAAAATATAACCTTATACCTTTCTATACAAACCCAATACCTGAACACAATCTCTGTGCAACCACACAGCTTCTTTGCTTACATGAGTGGCTGCCATGTATTCAGCTTCTGTAGTTGAGAGTGCAACTACAGCTTGTCTCTTTCTCATCCAACTGATAGCTCCTCCAAATAGGTTAAACACATACCCACTTGTAGATTTTTTGTGATCAAGGTCTCTAGCCCAGCCTAGATCAACAAATCCATGTACATTCATTACTCTGTCTGGTCCAAATCTTCCTTGGTAACATATTACATAATCTGTGGTGCCACGCAAATATCTGAAGACCCTCTTTACAGCTATCCAATGCTCCTTTCCTGGTTTTGACATATATTTGCTCAAAACTCCCACTGCATGAGCAATGTTTGGTCTTGTACATACCATTGCATACATCAAACTACCAACGACATTGGCATATGGAACTCATGGCATGTCTTCTTCTTCTTCCTGTGTCTTGGGACACTGCTCTACAGATAACTTTACACCTAAGGGAATAGGAACCTTGATTGTCTTACTTTCCTGCATGTTAAATCTTTGTAGTATCATCTCAACATATTTTTTTGATTTAAACTGATCATTTTGTTTGCACGATCTCTTCCTATCTCCATTCCCAGAATGATGTTTGCAGCACCAAGATCTTTCATATCAAACTTGGAGGACAATTGAGACTTCACCTCCTTTATAACATCTTTGTTGTTTCCAATCAGCAACATGTCATCAACATACATAACTATGTTAATGAAATGATCACCAGCCTGTTTGGAATATACACAGTGATCATCTTTGCTTCTCACAAAACCCAATCCAAGTATGTATGTGTCAAAATTTTGGTACCACATCCTTGGAGATTGCTTTATACCATAAATGGACTTCTTTAGTTTACATACCAACTCATTCTTCCCTTTACTATGAAACCTTCAGGTTGTTTCATGTAAATTTCTTCTTCCAAATCCCCATGTAAGAACGTTGTCTTCACATCCATCTGCTCTACTTCAAGATCAAAAGCAGCAACAATAGAAAGAATAAATCTAATAGAAGTTAATTTTGCAACTAGAGAAAATATTTCACCAAAATCAATCCCCTCTACCTGAGAATATCCCTTTACTACCAAGCGGGCTTTATACTTATCCACTTTACATTTTGCATTCAACTTCTTTTTAAATAGCCATTTTCTCCCAATGGCTTTACTTCCAGCTGGTAACTGGACTAGATTCCAAGCTTCATTTTTGTCCAAGGAATGCATTTCTTCATCCATGGCCTTTTTCCAGAGATCACTATCCTCTGAATCAATAGCTTCCTTCACATTTCTAGGATCATTATCAGTAATAGACATAACAAAATGAGAGCGAAAATTAGGAGGGGAATAACTTTCTGGTTTCCTTATTTCTCGAGATGATCTCCTCAAAATTGGAGTATGAGGTTCTTCTTCTTCTGATTCAGCTTCTTCTACTAAGTCAGATTCTTCACCTTCTAACTTAAACTCTATTTTCTTTGGTTCCTTTTCCATTGGATTCCCTTCCTGTCTGGGGACTTCTTTGACCTCTCAAAACACAACATCTCGACTGTAAACAGTATTCTTAGTTATATGATTCCAAATCTTATACCCTTTCATACTATCTTTATAGCCAATAAAGATACACTTCTCAGCTTTGTTATCCAATTTGCTCCTTTTCTCCTTTGGAACATGTACATAAGAATCACAGCTAAAGACTTTCAAATGCTTAATAGAGGGTTTCTTACTAGTCCATACCTCTTGTGGAGTTTTATCAATCAATGCTGATGTGGGTGATCAATTTACCAAGTACCATGTTGTTTCCACTAATTCTCCCCAGAATTCGTGTCCTATCCCAACACTGCTTAGCATGCTCCTTGGATTTTCCATCAACGTCCTATTCATCCTCTTAGCAACTCCATTCTGTTGAGGTGTGTATGGAGTAGTATTTTGCCTTGCTATACCGCACTTCTTACAAAAGTCCTCGAATTCATTCCCACATAACTCTCCACCATTATCTGTCCTCAACACCTTTATTTTCTTTTCTGATTGATTTTCTACAATAGCCTTAAATTCTTTAAACTTGGCAAATACTTCACATTTCTTTCGAAGGAAATAAATCCATATGTTCCTTGAGAAATCATCTATAAATGAAACATAATACTCTAATTTTCCTAATGATGGAACAGGAACAGATCCAAACACATCACTATATATTAATTCTAGAATTCCCTTTGCTGTTGTAGCACCAGATGCAAATCTTACTCGATTTTGTTTTCCATATATGCAATGATCATAGAAATCAAAATCCATAGTGCAACCAGTCATACCTTCAACCATACCTTTACCTTGTAATGCTCGAAGTCCTTTTTCTCCGATATGCTCCAACATTTGATGCCATAGCATTGTCTTTCCTCCTGCTGCAGTTAGGGTTTTGATATCTTTACCTCCTTCCTCAAGCACAACAAAATTGTTACATTCATCAATGATGGTTTTTCCCAATAGTTTGTACAGATTTCCATACCGAACTCCCCTCATCAATACCATTGATACTCGAACCATTTTGCAACCACCATCTCCACACATAGTCTTTACACCTGCAACATCCATCTTTCCGATAGATATCAAGTTTCTTGCTAGATTTGGAATGTGTAGCACTCCAGGAAGAGTTCTAATCCTTCCATCCTTCAGTTTTAGCTTGACTCTACCACGTCCAATGATACTGGCTGGTGAATCATCTCCCAAGTACAAATCTCCTCCATTGTACTTTTCAAATTCATAGAACGACTCACTATGAGGGGTCATATGACATGACGCACCTGAGTCAATCAACCATATATCATGTTTGAATGATTACCCATCGAAGCTAGGTACACATCCCCTCCTTCTTATGAGGAGTTCTCCGCCTCTGTGGATTGGGTATCCTCATATCCATTTGCTTTATCAACATTCTTAGATATGCAATCCTTTTTATAGTTCCCAGCTTTACCGCATTTCCAACACTTCCTTATTCCTTTTCTCAGGGATTTAGATCTACCCCTAGATTTAGATCTCCCCTCGGATCCTTTATTTTTGTTTCTCTCATGGGGGAGACCTCTCACAGACAAGGCATCCATGCTATGATTATCCATGGTTTTCTAGCTCATCTCTTCTGTAGTAGGAATGATAAAATTTCATCAAATTTTAAGGTCGCCTGGTTAGCACTACCTATTGCAACAATTAGGTTGTCCCATGAATCTGGCAAAGAACACAATAATGTAATACATTTATATTCTTCAGCCATTTTAATAACAACAGAGGTTATCTGGCTTACCAGAGTATTGTAGACATTCAGATGCTCTGTTACAGTGTCATTCTCATCCATTCTGAGGTGAAATAGCTTCTTTTGTAGAAACAACTTGTTCAAAAGGTATTTTGATTGATACAAACTCCCTAGTTTTGTTCATAGCTTGATTGCACTATCTTCACCAGATACGTTCAACAACACAGAGTTTGATAAGCACAATCATATTGTACTCCTTGCCCTTCTTTCTAATTTATCCCAATCTTCTTGTGACGTTGTAGTGGGTTTCGTACCCGGATCCACAGCGATCCACTGTTCCCGACCTACTAGAAGATCCTCCATTTTGAGCTTCCATAGCTCAAAATTCAGGCCGTTAAATTTCTTGATCTCAATTCTTGAAGTGCTCGCCATTCTCTTTCAATGCACAAATCAACACTACAAAGCTCCCACTGAACCAAGGTTTATCACAGACCCTAGATCTATCAACCACGTCGAACACTTAGCAACAAAGACGTCCCCCTGATGCCAAAATCGAGCTTTGATACCATATGTAAGTTTTAAACCTGTGCAGAGAAGCAAAGAATACAGATTCTTTTAAGAAAAATAGATATCACAACACATCATTCACACATAAACACAGAGATTTACCCTGGAAACCCTTAACCGAGAAAAAACAAAAAACCCTTGGAGCCACACCTCCTATATTCTCTTTGTTACGTTATGAAATCCTCACAATACAAAAGATAGGTATTCAACAGCATCTAGATACCCTAATCCGTTAACCCGGATTAGAAAAAGACTCCAATTTCTTAACCGGGATTGAGTTACATATTTTTAGACAAATTCAAAAAATAGCCACGAACAGCTATAAATAGCCATACATTCTATAAATAGCTTGAAAATTTTGCTCGCTGCGCTTGCATCGGAAACGACCTAATGGCCATTTTCGAACGAAAACAGGGCCTCCGACATGTTTCCGTGAAGGTGCTTTTGGGATCACCGAGTTGCAGCACTGACATGTGCACCTCCCCTCCACACACACATGCAAAGAATATAACATATACCCAATAGTAGAGAGACACCACTCTGTCTTAAAAAATGCCAAGGTTGTGAGTTTTCCAGATGCTCCAGTACAAAAAGAGAGGGAGATAGCATAGTTTGTAATCCTGAGCAAACCAATCCTCCAGAATGTCCAGGAGGGAGCAGATGAGGCACGAAGGCCTACACTTATAAACACCATAGAGACTAGTAAATACACATTGGGTGAATGTACATTCAGTAAAAATGTGAAAAACAGATTCCTCATCCCTGTAGCATAAACAACATCTACTAGGCCCATTCCAGACTCTTTTAATGATATTGTCCCACGTTAAAATATGATTTCTAACCGCTAACCATATGAAACATTTGATCTTCAAAGGAATCTTTTAAATCCAGATACAAGCAGAAAACTTATTTTGGATCGGCACAAGGTTAGTCTTAACAATCATATCATACACAAGGCTAGCAGTTACCTTCCCGTATTTTTTGTTGTGTGATCACAACAGAGAGTTTGAGGTTTCTTTTAGTCTTATATCGCCGTGATTAAAACAAAAATTGTAGCTGTTCCATTCAGACTTCCAAACTCCTCCGAGTTCAAGATCATCTACTGATAACTAGTAAGGCTGAGCTCCCTCGACAGGGTTACAGGGATGATGTAGTGAGGTAATGCCATAGTCCAACAGGTACTCCTTTAGATCATGATATAAATAAAAGCAAGAGTATGAACCAATTATAGGATCAATTCCAATTTGTATACCCAGTCCATTCCCAACTTTCCACCCTAGACACCTTCCAAGCCAAGTGAGGGTTTTAATAAAGCCATTCCAGAAAATGGAGGTGCCTCTAACCGAGAAATTTTTACAACGGAAGCAATCTTCCATAAGTTGATCTTTTAAGTACTTTGTACAAATAGTTTTATGCCAAATACCTGAACCTTTGAGAGGCATCCAAAGACTTATGAGTCTTAATGAGGTATTGAACTGGTCTAAATTCTTAATACCCCAACCCCCGTACTCATGGGGCCTAAATAAAGTTTGTCAGTCCATCAGGTGAAGACGACTCATGTCCCTAGTAGAGCCCCAAAGGAAGGCGAAGAACAATTGTCTCATTCTGCTCAGGATGGTATTGGGTATAGGAGCCAGAGAAAACCAGTATACAAGTAAACTGGTAAGAACAACATGAATGAGGACAAGTTTTTCACCTATATATAGAAGTTTATAAGACCATTGTTGGAGTATCGGTACAACCTCCACATGGTATAACCACCGCACCTCTAGGAATATAAAACAAGTGGACTAACCGCCACTCCTGGTGATAGGGACTTGTGTTGGGTTTCAAATTTTCATCAACATCTATAGGTTTTGGTGTAACGACAAACCTTACATGGTATCAGAGCATTTATGAAGAGCCACTTTCGGTTGTGATTTAGATCTTGAACTGTTGTTGCCGAAACTTTGAAAGAGTTTCTGGTGCTGGAGTTTTTGTGCATTTGTGGCTTATGGGAGTTGTTCCATTCCATCTCGAGCTCCATTTCCATTGAGAAATAGTTTTTGTTTCATCGAAAACCGTTTACGTTTGATCCAGAAACACCCATTTCGGAAAATTTGATGGTATTGAATGTTACAATCATGAATTTGTTTTATTTTTTAAATAAAATATCTCATATGTTTATCAGTTTTATTATTTAGATCTTTATTGTTTTTAGTCTCAGATTGTTTCCTTCCTTGTTTGCGTATTCTCTTTGTCGTGCACCTTGCGCGATCACGACGAATCAGAAATAGAAAGGGAAAGGGTTTTTTTGGCTGCGTATGCTCTTTGCCGTGCACCTTGTGTGATCACAACGAATTAGAAATAGAGAGAAAACATAGAATTTCCAGGTAAGGTAATGAGATCTAACCCCACAAGGGTGGAAATTTTTTTTTGTTTTTGTTTTTCGGTTTGTGGTGTGATCTGAAGGAAAAAGAGCAAGCACGAAAACCAAGAGAGAAGAGTAAAAAAAAGAAGAAGCCCCCTTCCTCATTCCCTTCTTTTATGTACCTTTTAAACTTAGCTCACTTGGTCCAAAGTTGCTTTATTCCTTAATAAATCTTGAGTTCAAGTCTTATTAAGTTACTTTTTAATAGTGTATGCAATTTCTATTTTTAAGTTACTTTATTGTAAAAGTGCATCTCACTTAAAAATAAAATAAAATAAAAAGTGAGTCACTTAAGGTTTTTTGCCGCACTATTTAAAGTACCATTATTGTAAAAGTGAATATCACTTATTTTACAAAAGTGATTCACTTAAAAGCAACTTTCCTGTAAGTGAGTGTCAAAGGTTTATCTTGGGAAGAAGGGGGTTCTTTTTTTTTAGTTGGTCAAGTTAATATCTGTCACGTCACTATTGGGGACATCTTCAACATTTTATTTGATCAAGCATAACTTCATCATCCAGAATCAGTTTTCAGTGCCGTTTTTTTAAAACAACCTATTTTTTCGAGCTCTTTGCATCCAGACAGTTAGTTTTTGTTCATTCAACCATTATTTTACAGCATGGCCACCCCTTGTAATATTCTACTTACTAGTTTTAACTATTTCTCATGGAAATCTCGTATGGAGGATGTTCTACGAAGTAGGGGACTTTTCATAATTACCTCAGGGAAAGAAACAGAACCAACTGATGATGATAAGAAAATAAAATGGGCAAATAGATGTGATGAAGCTCATGGATTGATTGGGATGTCAATGTCTACTGATTTGCGATTCCACATATCTGGAATTGATGAACCTGATAAAGCTTGGGAAAAGTTGGAATCTGTGTTTGGTGAACACAATGAAATTAGAGGTCATCAACTTGAGAATAAGTTGATTTCTTTGAATCCAAGTGTTTTTTCATGCATTCAAGACTATTTATTTAAGTATAAAACTCTTAGAATTTTATGTGAAGAATGCAAGATTAATAAAGAAGACAAACAATGTATTTATCATATTCTTTCCAAACTTGGACCTGCATATTCTATTTTTGTATCTACATTTTACTCCATGAAAGAATCCTTGATTGCATCTAGCTATCAAGAGCCTAGTCTTGAATCCTTTTGTGATTCCTTAATTAGAGAGAAATATAAGCTCATTCATCTTGGAATAATTAACAATGCAGATACATAGAGAAAGACTTATTGTCCCAACAGAAAGAAAAGTCCAAGCCTCCAAAGAAACAAAATTTTCGCAATAATAAGCCAAACAAGGGTCCCAAAACCTCTTAGTCAGCTCCTTCTTTAAAAAATGACAAAGGATGCAAGCCAAAAGGAAAGAAGATTGAGCGTCATTGCAATTTTTGTGGGGAAGATAATCATGATGAATCTAAGTGTTTCAAGAAGAGGACAGCCTTGGAAGCAGCAATGAAGAAGTACCACATCAACCTAGATTTGCCTTCAGAATCTACCTCTCATGGAAATGCATTTTGTGCTTCTGGTTATTTTTATACTGCATCTTCGTCTTCTACTTCAAATGAATAACATATGGCTAAGGATCATCTTCGTCTTCTGGAGCATCTTATCATATGGCTAAGGATCAAGCCATCTTTTCTACTATGCATGAATGTAACACCAAACGAATATTTGTTGGTGATGATCGATCTCTAAGTGTTGTAGGATCTGGAACAATTCTAGTAGAAAATGGTCATTTTAGTGATGTACTATGTGTTCCAAGAATTTCCTGCAATTTATTATCAGTCTATCAAATCACTCATTCGAGTGAAGGTAAAACTGTGACTTTTACACCTCACCAAGTTGTAATCAAGGATTTTAAAGATGTTCAAAATGTCCTCACTACTGGAATTGTAGATTATATTTCCAGGTTGTACAAATTTAACAACTTTGGGTCATCACCTTTTCCTTCAGTTTTTGTTGCTCATAGTGATAACTTTAGCAAACTTTGGCATGAACGATTTGGTCACTTGAATGATCGATCATTGCAACAACTATGTAAATACAATATGGTGACAAGTCTTCTGATGGTATCTTGCAAGGATGATGTTTTTTCTAGTTGTGTACTCGAAAAACATCATCGGGACAATTTTGACAAACATGCCTCTTGGCACGCCTCGGTTCCCTTGGAGCTTGTGCATAGTGACTTGTGTGGTTCTCTTCCATCTGCTTCGTTTTCTGGTTTCAAATATTTCTTAACTTTCATTGATGACTACTCCAGACGCACTTGGGTTTATTTCCTAAAACTTAAGAGCGAAGTATTTAACATGTTCTTGGCCTACAAGGCCATTGTTGAAAAACAATCTAGTCATCAAATTATTAAGTTAAGATCTGACAATGGAGGAGAATATGTTAACAAAAAGTTCACTACTTTCTGCACTGAACAAGGAATCCAACAACAACACACTGTTCCATATACACCACAACAAAATGGTGTAGCTGAATGGAAGAACCTCACTTTAAAAGAAATGGAAAATTGTATGATCCAATATAAGGGACTAAGTCTTCAATATTGGGCTGAGGCCATAAATTGTGCAAATTACATAGTTAATCACACACCCACTAAAGTTTTACAAGGTATAACACCGGAAGAAGCATGGAGTAAAATTAAACCAGATGTAAGTCACTTCTGTGTGTTTGGTAGTGAAGCATGAGCTCACATTCCAGATGAAAAATGGAAAGCATTGCAGCTTAAAAGCTAAAAGTGCATATTTGTTGGATATTCTGAAGATGTAAAAGGTTATAGACTTCTTCAGCCACATTTGTTAGGATATTTAGACACTTAGGAGTTAGTTAAGATCAATTTGTGTAATATATTCGTTAGGTAAAGTGTGTTTCTTTAGTATGCATTTGTAAAAATTCTAATCCGACGGTCATGATATGTTCTAGACATAGAGTGATCCGACGGTTCAACTTCTCTTAGATCATACTATACCATTGATCTGTGGCTTAACACTCGATTGGTCCATGATCTCTATTTAAAGAGCATGGAGGGTCCTTAGCTAGTTGATTGATTATGAGAAACTCATTTGTAAATTTCTTTATTATGCATAATAAATTGTTCCAAGTAGCTATTTGGCTGGGGCCGTGGACTATTTTCCTCTCGATGGTTTTAACCACGTCAAAACATCAATGTATCGATATGTGATCTGTTTGTGTGAAGTGGTTGCTCTAGGTGTTTGGTCTTTTAGGAGTACCTTATGTACCCGAACATGGTATCAGAGCATATGTCTCAGGTTCAATTCCCTCGAGCTACGCTGGAGGCGAGGTGTTGGAGTATCAGTACAACCTCCACATGGTATAACTGCCGCACCTCTAAGAATATAAAACAAGTGGACTAATTGCCACTCCTGGTGATATGGCCTTGTGCTGGGTTTCAAATGTTCATCAACATCTGTAGGTTTTGGTGTAACGCCAAACCTTACAACCATTTATTTATCCTTTTCTCGAAATTCTTCAATAACCATATCCAGTCCTTTACCTCATAGCCGAGAGGCTTGATAAAGTAGCCAAGATATTTAAATCCCATGTGAATGGGATCCACTTTATAGGGAAGATAATTAAGAATGTTGTTTAAGACTCCCTCATCTAATTCATTAAAGAGAAACCCAGACTTATCAATACTGATGAACATTCCCGAGGCTGATTAGAAAGTGTCCAGGATAACCTCAAAGGCCATCCACTCCTCAAGGGTACAAATCCAAAAGAGAACCACATCATCTACAAAAGGTAAGTGTGTAAGGGCAAGAGAAGTAGAGATTTTTATGTCCCTAATCTTTCCATTCACCTTTGCATCCTTTATGAGCAAGCTGAGACCTTCAATGACCAAAATGGAAAGTAACGGAGAAAGAAGGAAACCCTGCCTGATGTCCCGAGATGTTGTGAAGAAAACATAAGGGGTGCCATTTACTAACAGGGAAAAATTTGAAGAATAAATGCATCCCATGATCCATTTTACCCCCCCTGGAGGAATGCCTATTTGTAAAAGAATGAGTCTTAGATAAGTACAGTTCACCCGATCAAAGGATTTCACTAGGTCAAGATTGAGTACCAGGGCACATCTTTTTTTGGTCTTTATAGAATGAAGAACTTCCTGAGTGATGCCAACAGGTTCAATAATATTCCTGTTCTTAAGGAATCCAAACTGTTCAAGTGAAATAGATCTATCTAGGAAGGGTTTCATCCTTAGTGCTACATTTTTTGATATAAGCTTATAGACCAAATTGCACAGGGAGATGGGCCTGTAGTCTGCGAAGGAGTGAGGTTTCTCTTTTTTGGGGATCAAAGTCAAAAATGTTGAGCTAAGTGAGGAGATTACCTCCCCAGTTTTTCTGGAGGACTCAACAACTGCTAAGAGATCCCCACCCACCAAATAAAAAAACCATAGAAAGAATTCCACCGGCTAGCCATCTGGTCCAGGGCTTTTGTCCCTTTTGAAAGATTTCATATCCCCTTCAACTTCACCCAGAGAAACCCCAGTAGAGAATATATCTGCCTCTTCACTAGTGACATAGGAAGGAAAGAGTTGTATTATCTTCAACTGATCCAAAATATTGGACTTATCATCATCCTTGAAGATATCTGAAAATTGTTTTACACCCAACTCTTTTAACTTTTCATTATTTTCCACCCAAACATCCTCCTCATTTTTGAGGGCCCATATAGAATTAAAATTTATGTGAGCCGATGCTAGACTGTGAAAGTATTGTGTATTAGCATTGCCCAACTCAGCCCATTTTGTTTTGCTTTTTAATTGCCAGGTCAGGAGTTCATGTGCTAGCAGTTTATCCTTACAACCTCTAAGAACATGAAGAGAATTCATATCTTCCATTGATAGAATTCCCGATGGACAAGAGGATAAGAGGGAGTGTATTTCTAAGTCAATATTAGTTGACTCCCTTTTCATGGCCAAAGACCTAGTTTTTGTCTAGACCTTTACCTTTTCCTTTAGCCTTTTAATCTTATGAGCCAGACTATACATATCATCATGAACAAGGTGAGGCAACAAAGTAGACCAGCTTTCCATCACCATCTGATAAAAAGGATTCCTCCAAGAGCCAAGCTCGATTAAATTTAAAGGGAAAGTTGTGTGCAGTAGCTAGAGAGTTCCATTCGAGACAAATCGGGTAGTGATATGAGACATCAAAGGGAGAAGACCAAACTTTGTGTCTAGAGAGAGTGGGCACAAGTGAGGCAGAAACCATACTGAAGACCTTTTACTGATGCCATCATCACCAGCCCTACCAATCCTCCAAGTTGGCCCCACACAAGGAGGAGCAGGATCGACCAGGTTGGAGTCACTAATACATTTCGACCAAAAATTCGACGGCCATATTGTCGGATTTTTGACACTTCCCTATCGCATGTACGACACTATGATGTTTTTTAAGCGTCAGTGGATTGTCGTCGGTTATCCGACACCTTTCCTATCCGTCGGTTAAGCGTCGATTACTTACCATCGGTTAAATGTAAATCGTCGGTTATCCGACATCTAATTCATATTATTTATCATTTAAACTTTAAACACGCGTCGCTTAAACGACGATAATGAAAACGTAAGCGTCGGTTAATTACCGTCGGTTAAATGTAAAGCGTCGGTTATCCGACATCTAATTCATATTATTTATCATTTAGACTTTAAACACACGTCGCTTGAATGACGATAATGAAAACGTAAGCGTTGGTTAAGCGTCGATTAATCACTGTCGGTTAAATGTAAATCGTCAGTTATCTGACATCTAATTCATATTATTTATCATTTAAACTTTAAACACGCGTTGCTTAAACGACGATAAGGAAAACGTAAGCGTCGGTTAATTACCGTCGGTTAAATGTAAATCATCGGTTAGCCGACATCTATTTCATATTATTTATCATTTAAACTTTAAACACCCGTCGCTTAAACAACGATAATGAAAACATAAGTGTCGGTTACGCGTTGGTTAAGCGACGTTGGAGAAATTAAAAAAAAAAAAAACTACACTTACAGGCCGTCGGTTCACCAAAGAAACCCGTCTCTTAACCAACGGATTATGAAAACTTAAACGTCGGTTAAGCGACGGTATTGAATTTAAAAAAAAAAATCACCTACAGGCTGTCGCTTAACCGACGGGTATAAGTGTTTAAAAAAAAAATACAAATGCCAGATTACTGGAGACACACCTTGATGTTTGTATAGATTGTGAAATTACTACAATAAAGCGAATGTTGCTAACAAAGTGCCCAGAAACAAATATCAGTAAGCTATGCCTGAAGTAACAATCGTGAGATAAAATGACAAATGATTAATAGCTTTGACCAAATGTATGTGTGCAATAAATATATATATGATTTGGATGACAAAGACTTGCTTCAAGTTTTGATATGCTCAATTAAGTCATGTATCAAATATATAGCTCTTCCAAGAGTAGTATGTTTGAATGAGTATGGTTGTTCAAAGCTAGTTATTTGTTCAAGTCAAAATAAATGCAAATGTTTCAAGTAAGCCCAAAAACAATTATTATCAGACTTTCCATTTATAGAAAGGTAATATGAGCACCTATATTAAGCGTAGATAGCAATGATGATAAATCAGTGGAACTTTAGCAAATGAGAGAATGACAACCACTAACAAATATATCATTATATCAAATTTCCATCCATATGACGAAGTCAACAAAGTGCAACTTCGAAATAGAAATGAGGCAAATGAAAATTGCAAATTTGCTCCATAGGACTGTCAGAGGTGGTTGATTTCCATCATATCCC
>LPNX011107871.1:0-13876 GCA_001517045.1 Pseudotsuga menziesii
CTGGACAATGCATTTCATGCCAACGAAGGCCAAACTTGGAAAACCCTATCCCTAACTAGGCTTTATTATTTAACATGCATGGCCCATAACCATAACCCTACTTGGGAAACCCTAATCCTAACCCTAATCGAATCGACGAACCGTCGTCTCTGTTGGATTTAGGACATCGGGATAGTGTTAGGGTGGCCCTCTAATTTGGTTCCATGGAGAAGAGACCATTATTTTGGTCAATTTTGGAAACTAGGGTTTTGCTCAGTAAGTGAATGTGAAATTTTTGCACATGGGGGTCAAATTCGCATATTGCTCGACTGTGAAGGTGTGGCTAGCGTTCCCACATAACACATGCCTAAACACACTTGCACGACCCACCAGAAGCCCTTTTTTATACACGATTTCCATTCTATGCCCCGGGTAGGGATTCAACAGGTGTCCTTGAAAGCCTGTAGGAGGTGGGATTCAACGCGCCACATAATCATGACCGTTGCTCGGATCGACGAATCGTCGGCTCCGCTGGATTCAAGACATCGGGATAGTGCTAGGGTGGCCCTCTAATCTGGTTCCATGGAGAAGAGACCATTATTTTGGTCAATTTTGGAAACTAGGGTTTTGCTCAGTAAGTGAATGTGAAATTTTTGCACATGGGGGTCAAATTCGCATATTGCTCAACTGTGAAGGTGTGGCTAGTGTTCCCACATAACACATGCCTAAAAATGCTTGCACGACCCACCGAAAGCCCTTTTTGATACACGGTTTCCATTCTATGCCTCGGGTAGGGATTCAACAGGTGTCCCTGAAAGCCTGTAGGAGGTGGGATTCAACGTGCCACAGAATCATGACCGTTGCTCGGATCGACGAATCGTTAGCTCCGTTGGATTCAGGACATCGGGATAGTGCTAGGGTGGCCCTCTAATATGGTTCCATGGAGAAGAGACCATTATTTTGGTCAATTTTGGAAACTATGGTTTTGCTCAGTAAGTGAATGTGAAATTTTTGCACATGGGGGTCAAATTCGCATATTGCTCGACCGTGAAGTTGTGGCTAGTGTTCCCACATAACACATGCGCAAAATCGCTTGCACGCCCATCGGAAGCCCTTTTTGATACACGGTTTCCATTCTATGCCCCGGGTAGGGATTCAACAGGTGTCCCTGAAAGCTTGTAGGAGGTGGGATTCAACGTGCCACAGAATCATGACCGTTGCTCGAATCGACGAACCATCGGCTTTGTTGGATTCAGGACATCGGGATAGTGCTAGGGTGGTCCTCTAATATGGTTCCATGGAGAAGAGACCATTATTTTGGTCAATTTTGGAAACTATGGTTTTGCTCAGTAAGTGAATGTGAAATTTTTGCACATAGGGGTCAAATTCGCATATTACTCGACCGTGAAGGTGTGGCTAGTGTTCCCACATAATACATGCCTAAACAAGCTTGCATGAAGCACCGAAAGTCCTTTTTGATGCACGATTTCCATTCTATGCCCCAGGTAGGGATTCAACAGGTGTCCCTGAAAGTCTGGAGGAGGTGGGATTCAACGTGCCATAGAATCAAGACCGTTCCTCGGATCAACAAACCGTCAGCTCCGTTGGATTTCAGACATCGAGATAGTGCTAGGGTGGCCCTATAATTTTCTTCCATGGAGAAGAGACCATTATTTTGGTCAATTTTGGAAACTAGGGTTTTGCTCAATAAGTGAATGTCCAATTTCTGCACATATGGGTTGGCTTTGCAAATTCCTTGACCGTGAACGTGTGGCTAGTGTTCCCACATGGAACCTGCCTAAACACACTTGCACGACCCACTGAAAGCCCTTTTTGATGCACGGTTTCCACTCTATGCCTCGGTTAGGGATTCAACGGGTGTCCCTAAAAGCCTGTGGGAGGTGGGATTCAAGGTTCCATAGATTGATGACCGCTGCTCGGATCGATGAACCATCAGCTCCGTTGGATTCAGTACATCGCGATAGTGCTAGAGTGGCCCTCTACTCTGGGTCCATGGACAAGGGATCATTTTTTTTTGTCAATTTTGGAAACTAGGGTTTTTCTCAGTAAGTGAATGCGAAAGTTTTGCACATAAAGGTCAGCTTGAAGGCGATTGTAGATCTTCCCCTCATATAAGAGATGTGAGCGTTTGTACGATGAAATGCAGGAGGAGACAATGCCATTAAGTCAGTAACCATGTAATGGAACATGTTTATGTTTAGAAACAAGTGGCCATTCTATTACGCCATTATTACAAAATATATATATCTTCATGCTACGAATGCTTCGAAAATGCCATGTACATTAATCACACATAACTTTCATCTCTTTCAAAGTTGTTACTCGAGGCCATTCATCAAAGGCCATGTACATTAACAAATTGATAAAATAATGTGCAGGAAATACATAATGTGCAGGATATAGTCATAACCGTTATTTTGAATCAACCTTATAATACTCAGATACTTTTAGGTTTGATGTGTATCCCATGTACTCGTTAGATGAAAGACATCATGCCAAAAAATAATTTTATTTATGTAGACCACACTGGTACATCATTTAAGTTTGTTAACTTCGTGCATCCTTTAAATGTTTGTTAGGTTGTTATGTGGGTAAGGTGCTTTTGTATTCCACCAAGTTGGATTAGTTGCTTAGCTGTGCTGGGTGCTTAAATGTGTATTAGACCTGTGTTCCATCTTTTTGAATACAATTTGACATTGTTAATATAACATTGTATATGCAATTGGATAGTGGTAAAAAACAATTAAAATGTACATTTTTTTCATTACGTAATTTATTATAATTGTGCATTGTTCTCAAATTTATAACTGATATCTCCATACAATCGTAAAATCTATAAAAAATTGGGAACATTACACATAGAAACATTCTTTGCCACACATGTATAATCACACTTAAAATACTGAACCATGAATATCTCAAGAGCCTTGATATGAAATATTTTTTATACCATGAAAGTTATAATACAAAAATATAATGCCTAGATCTATGGCCTGTCAATGTACATGTATCAAAAACATATTTGATGTACAGGTGCAAACAAAAGTACATCTGTCCTGGACCGCGCCCCTATACTCTAACTCCGGACTGTACATAAAAATACATATTTGTCCTGGACTAACACATCAAAATTCTAACTTTCTCTTGTTTTTCCTGGACCGTGATGCTCTTTGGCTCTGTCTACGACCACTATGCATCTCTGGTGACTGCAAATCAATGACAATATTTATTGATCAGGTAACTAAACTAGTACTGTCCATCAATAACAAAGTTTGAAAATTTAAAATATGACTCAATTGTAAATAAAACAAAGACTCACTGCATCCGTCGGGGGTATAGGTGCCTGTGGTGTCGATGGTGTAGGTGCCTCTACTGTACTCGACCTTGTAGCGAGCCTCATTTCCATGCTTCTCTGCAAATAAAAAAAAATATGTCAATTATCTCAAGAATTATCAACATGTACATGAATGAGAAAGTATTAATTAATTATGTAAAAAATGAACATCTCACCGAAAAAACCATTTCTAGGGGATGAGGCTGGTGCTCTTCAGTAGTAAGAGGAGCCGTAGGTTGAACATCAACCTCAGTTGCATGCACTAATGGACCAAGGTGTGGCTACATTCACCAAATGATTAAATAGTTAGACATTGTGCATGTCCAGAAACAATACAAATGAAATGTACAATTACAAATATTCAAGTAGATGTACCTCACTATGACTTATCCCTATTGTAGATGCGGCATTGACAACGGCATCAACAATCCCACTAAGGTCTGGCATGGATGACTCTACATCCTGATGCTGTAAACATGCGAAAATAACATTAAGAAAAACCACTTATGAAGTGAATACATAGCTAACCAACAACTGCCATTGGAAGTGTGTACATTACCGTGGGATGAGTAGGTTGATCCTCATGCACAGCCGCTCTGTTCAAGGAAGAGGGACCTCCTCTAGTGTAAACAAACCCCTTATCTATGTTTGGACTACGGGGAGATCCATACCAAAGAGGCGGTGCAGGGATCTACGATGATGTCTACATTCATAAAGTGTTACCATAGTTAGACATGGATTTGAATGGATAAAATAATGTGTACTAAAAAAATAACATGTTGTAATATACTTACCCCTTCCTGGGACATATCTCCACCATGGGAGTGACTGCTTCCATCAATTTCGTGCCCCTCTTTAGATGCCTCTAGCATCTGAAAGTTTAAAAATTATATTTACATTAGCGATCTCTATAAAGGAGTGTACAGTAAGAAATTTAAATAATTAGAACAAGATTCAATCATAACCCATGTACTTACATTCTTCAAGTAGTCGTAAATTCCACCTTGGACTATGTCATTGATATCAATGTCTTCAGCATCACGTTCCAAGTGGGGTTCCTACAACTTCAAAAATTGTAAATATTAGACATTTTAATAAATTAATCAAGACTAACACATGCATTAAAAAAATTATACATGTAATAACAAAATGACAAGTGTTTAAATATTACCTCAATTGTGGTTCTCTGGGTCTTGGGTACAACCACACCGGGTGCAGTACCACCCCTGTGAGAGGCATCAATCTCCTGCAAGAGTAAATATTGCATATATATTACGAATATTTTAATATGTTAGATATAGTATGGAACAATTAAAAATTGAACAATAACATAGTTTTAAAACAATGTCCTTACCTAACCACCAGTCATCGTAGTGGTACCATGTCTTGGTCTAGGACCATAACAGGGTCCCCCACACGATGTGCAGACGTGCGGCTCGCTCTGAGGTACATGGGATGTCGGTCTATCCCCACCAACAGATGTCCCTCCACCACCAGAAGCTGGTGGTTGTACACCAGCAGAGGAAGAGGGCGCTCTCTGGTCAATAGTGGCCGTGTGTCGAGAGACCATCTCAGCTAGAGTAAAAAATGCATCCTGTGTCTGGGAAACCATGTCATGTGCAGGAGGGATGTTTTCCCTCGGTAGCTGGGCACGGGGTGCAGGTATCTGTGGATTGGCATCTCTATGCCTAGCATGGGGTCGGTGTTGGGGCATTCCCCTACCAACTCCTTGGAAGCCCAACATGTCAAAATAGTTGACATGTTTTCCCATCACAAACTCTGCATACAATTTTCGGAGGAAGTACATCGGTACTTCCCTATTGTTGTGAGGGGGAATGTCAAAAACCATGTACCACCTATCCATCCAGTTGTCTCTGATGGGTGGAAAAGAGCACCACTCAATAGAAATATGTGGCCTGCTGATCTCCGGGATGTCATCCGTCCCAGGCAGTCTAAATAATGAATAGATGGCTTGTTTTGTTATTTTTAGCTTTTTTACCTCATTGTAACTCAACCCATCAGCATATTGTTTCCTTTTCCTCTCTCTGTAAGATGCGATGCTATACAACGCATCATTCAATCTTGCGATCGTATCAATAATAGATAACAATGAATCTAACAGGGAGCGACGGAGCTCATCTCCACCCCTCCAAGCCGAACCAATCTCTCTCAAATGGCCAATGAACCTCAGTATCTCCGCATTGTTACGATCCATAGTAGCCACTGTAGTCATAAATACAAATAAAATATCATTAGAAATATAAACACATGATATAATGACATATCTAAGAACTGAAAACTATATAACTATTGACATATAAACTAAATCTATCATGTAAATTTAAAAATTGATCTTGAATTTAACAGTAAAGAATAGGCGGCATAATGTGTTGTTAATGAATAAAATACTAGTATAGGCAACGATTTTGTTAGATATGTAATTATTTGTTGCAGTGTGATGTTTTTTGGACTCCAAAGGCTATTTAGTAGAACTTTATGGATTTTATGGTTGCAAGGGTTCCACTGGATTAAATATCATGTATGATCTAGTATGTGATTGGCATGTTTAATCAAATACATCAACCTACCTATGTATCTTCACGTTCATAGAGTCTAGTGTTGAACTTTGTTGTCTTGACCTTAACCAAAAAGTACCCTTCGTTCAAGACATAATATTTGTTAAAAGCATGGGAAGCTAAACTATACCTTATTTTGACACTTGGATTGGGAAGTTTCATCAAAACTATAAGGTGTTTATTGATGTTCTTGGAATAGCAACTTCGAGAAGTTTCATCAAAATTATAAGGTGTTTATTTGTGGATTTTGGTATGGATTCATAAGGATCCTTGGGAATATGCATATGGAAATAGTGATTTAATGAACTTTATTACGATGAGAATGACAATTATTCTTAATATAGATACCATTAGAGAGAATATCATTTGGATTAGGATGTTAGTTTTACTATCTTTAATTAAAGGGGGTTATCGTTCAATAATAATTTTAGTTAATTGAATTTGGAAACTAATATTTAAATGAAAAGGGTTGTAGTTAGGGATAATTAATGAGATTGGTAGTTATTTCATGTTTTAATTATTGTTAATGACGGGAATTGTAATATGGATGAGACTAGTAGTTAGTCTCTATTCTAGTTATGGATCACGTTGTTAGAGTGTTAGTCTATTCATAAGATATTTATTGTTAATGAGAGCGGCTATTGTTGAATGAAGTTGGTACTCAATTTCTAAGCCATTTATTAATAATGAAGATTATTATCATTTTGATGAGGGTGATATTCAATGGCTATGGTAGCTATTGTTAATGAGGGTGACTATATTTTTATGAGGAAGGCAGGGTAATTCCTTTAGGTGAGGCCACTTGTCAATTCCTACATCAATAATTGTTATCATAGATACAATGGGATGGTTTGGATCATATCACAACCAACTATATAAAATACACAACTTAAAGACTCAACATTAGAGTGTACAAAATGCCAAAAAAAAAAACATGACAAGGAAAAAATCCCAATATATTCATTTGTCTTTTGAGTTAATTGGGTTTTTGGTTTCCATTGGGCATGGGAATTTTTTTAAATAATCAAAATTATTTCATTTTTATATTTAACAAAATTATTTCATTTTTATCATTAAATTGAGGAATTGGTTTCAATTGGTCAATTACATTGGGGTTCTTGTTTCCATTGGCCAATTACATTGGATTTTTGTTTCAATTGGGCAATTCCATTGGGTTTTTGTTTCAATTGGCCATAATTTAATTTAATATGGTTTAATTTTTCAATCTAGGGAAAATAAATTGATGAAGAAAATGAAAAAAACATGAAAAAAATGAAGAAAATACCTCACAAAGGGGAGGTTTATCCAAAGGTGGAGATGGAGGGCTCAAGCACACCCAAAATTGCGTATGCACAGTTGATAGTTGGTCCTCGTTCGTCCAATAGCCGCGTGGTTATGAGAAAAAGATGGCCTCGACCGATTTAAAAAAAAACAGGCTTTCGAAATTGCACCTCCGTTTTAGTGAAGGAAACCGCGCCTCCGTTTTAGTGAAGAAAATCGTGCACGCAATTCTCTTCACTAAAATGGAGGCACGATTTGTCTTACTATCCTAGTTGGCATGCCTATTGCCATCCTTGGGACTAGGCTTGGCAGGTTCGGTGTTGCTTGGGATGATTTCTTTTTTTTAGATCAAGAGTGATTGACTTCACTCCACCATTGCATCTAAAAGGTCCATCAACTTCTTGCACACACCCATCTATTTATCATTTGTCATTTGTTGCATGTGTTTTGTTATAGATTATTTTTTCCTTGTTTAATTTCACTCTTTATTTACCAAGTTTAATTTATGCAATTTCAAGATTTCTGAGATTAGATTTGTATTCATACAATTTATTATTTTCATAAACTAGATTCAATTTCAGTTGTGTGTTTCCTCACTAAGCATTAGAATAGGTTAGTGTCACTCTGATCTTGCATATTTCTTGCTTGTGCTTCTAAGTTTACGATCTCTCTAGGTTGACAGTTAAATAATTGGATACGTTATAAATTGTTTAATATTTTTCACCAACATTTTGGCATCGTTGCCGGGCAGGTGCTAAAAAGGGATCAGACTTTAGATAAGTAGATAGGATGTTTATTTATATTACACATCAAGGGGAAGGGGTAACAATAAGACGCAAGGACGAATTCACTACGAAATTTTTGTGGTGTAACAGCCCGATGCATCCACTTTAGTGGGTCACCCCAAAGCCTTGTTGTTTCGGTTGCATGCAAATACGTTTCCTATTCGCAAGCGTGTTTATTTTTCTGCAAAGTGTTTACTTTTCCTGCAAGAGTGGCCTTTCATTTTTTGCAAATGTGAGTTTTTTTTTATGCAAGTTTTCTTTTTCATTTACAGTTTTGTAGTGTGAATTAGTTTCTGCTTTCTTATTAGTTTACTTTTGATTTTCTACCTGTTCATCTTTAGTTTTGTACTGCTTTTGGACTTCTCGTGTATTTGTTTTTATTTTTATTTTTTTATCTTTTGATGATTTAATGATGTGCATAAGTCTAGATTAGCTCAAACCACTTATACTATGAAACGAGAACTTTATACTGAGAACGAGAACTCTAGGCATAAAAACGATGATTTTTGAAAAAAAAACACCAAAAACACCCACAAATAGAAAAGTGTAGATACCAGTATACATTTATTTTTTTTCTGGGTTAAAAATAGAGGCATGGCCTAAACATCACACACTGTTGTTTACAGAAACTTTAAAATCAACCCCTAAATTGGAAATTTTTTTTTCTCCAAAAGATAAATTACAACTTTTTTGAAACTTGCATATTCAACAAACAAAAATATTTCATAAATAATTTCAGCACTCTAACAATATAAAATCTAAGAAATTATTATGTGATTCATAATGAAGTCATATATTACACCATACAAGAACAAATGATTCATATAAATAATCAAAATATCCTTCAAAGTTTCAATTGCAAACATCATATTAATTAAAAACATCTAAAATGTTTCATTTGAAATTATTCAAATTCATCCATGGATTCTGACACCCCATCAGAATCTACTTTTTTTGTAGATGAAGGACTGGACGAAGATGCAAATGACCCATATTATTCTCTATTATCAACGGGTGAACCATTTGAGTCTACATCTATGTCCATCATTTCAACGGTCATATTTGTTCCGAATCTACGGCTTGGTTTAGCAGACTCCCATGTTGCAACGTTTTTTTTGTGAAGGGGTGTAGTGTTAATTGTAGTTTTTTTCAGCATTCTTCAATGGTATCAACCATTCCCTTTTTTATGTATGTTGGAATATGGATCACCTTGTGTTATTAATTTGACAAAATAAGGTTAATACCATTGGACAAGTTTTTTCATTAGATGTAGATACAAATTCTTTTATGAAAATGGATATAGATGTTTCTATTATTTCTATTTCTATTTATAAAGTGAGTACACCGTATTAATCAAAATAATAATAGACATGGTGCAAGGAGTAATGATGAGGGGTTATCCTATCATTCATAGTATGTAGGGAACAATAGGGATGAAATTAAGAATACTCAAGGTCAAGGGTCAGAAAGGTAGTGTCAAAGAAAAACAAGTGTAATGAGTCTCCTATATACCTCAATGGTAGAAAATAATGGTATAATAGTAAATGGTTTCAATTCCAAAGCTCCACAATCACATATATGACCAACTCTATGGTTGTAGTATACCTTTTAATAAACAGATTGTATGTGATGATAAACATTTACTCACTTTTTGCATGGACACTAACAAGAGAAAATGTTCCTTTCAAAAGCAAAGAACTAACACATAAACAATGTGGTTGCAACTCATTATTCAATTAAGTGGATGTATGGTATGATTACATAGTCCACAAAATTAACTTATTGAAGGTAAACCACAAAATTCATTATATAATATGGTGTACACAATTGGTTTCACACTAGTACTCAAATAATTGAGTTAACAAAATCTTGAATTGCAAGTATGTACCATGTAGTGTTTGTACATAATTCACACCATAACTAAGCCATAGAATTAAAATAGTCATACATGAAGATTTTACCATGAAAATCTAAATGGGAAAAACAACATTTGGTAGGGATCTTATAATGATTAAGACATTGCTACAAAGGTGAGTTGCATTTTCATTTCAATGCATTCTTACTCACATGCAACATTACGCAACACTGTAGAATGCTTAGGCTCAAAAACAACCATCCATACTCAAACAAGTTTCATTAGAGTCTTTCATTTTATACTTTTAACTTAATTTTCTCCAAAATGTTTTTTTTCTTAAATATCTTTCTTCTTTACAATCATTTAATTTTCCTCCAATTCTTTTCTTTCTTAAATGTCTTTCTTCTTTACCATCATAACATTTTAAAGAAAACGTCGACTATCACATTAATTCATTTAATCTTCCCAAATAAAAATAGTAAACTATTGCTGATCTTGGGAGTTGCATACCCAAATGTTCTTATGCGTACATACATGTACAATTTTTTCTAAAGAGAGAAGTGATTGACAGCTTATTTCTTGAATAGCCACGATGGGCAATGTGTTCTCACACATCTTTTTGATGTTTTGTTGTAATTTCGAGGGATTGTTCAATTATTTATATGCATAGAAAGAGAAATAATAATAAAAAGTTGAACATTGTCTTCACCATAAAATAGCGTGGGAGAGCTACATATTTTAAAACACGGGTGTTTCAAAAAGTTATTGTATGATATCAATGGGGATATGTTAATTTTTGTTTTTAATTGTGGTTAAAAAGGAGGATATGTTAATTTTTCTTTTTTTGGTGTGCTTTAATATGGAGCAAAGTTAGTACAGTTGTTTTTGTCGTCAAGTTTTGAACATTGAAAAATGAAAAACCATATATTTTTAAATTAATATTGTAATTATTTTTCAAATATTATATATTGAAAATTTTGATATATTTAATCTTTAATAATTTATAAAGTGAGCACGTTGTGAGGTATATGATCATTTTTTCTAGGATATGATTATAAAGAGAGCATTTTTATTATTTTTTTGATTAATTGTCGTCAAGTTTGTGGTTCGTTTGTGCTTTCTTAAACATGTCAACTCAAGAGTTAATTGAATTCTACATGTCGTGAATGTTTGAGGGTTCTAAGAGCTTAGTTGCAACAGTAGATATTTGGATATGGTTAAAAGTCTTTCAGCCTCCCTATTAATTGAGTGAGTATGGCGACGCAATTCTGGATCTCCACCTCCCTTCCCTTCCGCCTTCCACTTCCACCACCTCCGCTGTGGCAGTAAGGGGAGCGGTGCTCCCCTTACTGCCACCACGGAGGTGGTGGAAGTGGACCGCTATTTTAGCAATTTTCAACCTATTCCAATAAGAAGTTACAATTGCTTGCCGTTTTCATTGGAAAAGCTTCGAAAAGAATCACCAGAGCCAGGAAGATGTGAATCGATAGAAAGAAAAGCTTGAGCAAATTGCAAATGAACTTAAGAACGAAGTAATCATACCAGAAGCTGAGCCTGAGTAGGAGCAGAAAGAAAAGGTTTAAGAAATTGAGATTGTTGAGTTAGCTGATAGTCCGTCACCAAGAGATGATGCTAGATACAAGGAAACTCGGAGGCGAGTGAAAGAAATTATGATTCCGTTTTCATAAATGAATTGAAGTTCGTCCTCAAAAGTGTGGGCAGTCTTCATTTTGAACTTTGTAGTAAGCAGTATTCATTTTAAACTTTGTAGTAAATATGAATTGAAATGTTTTAAAGAAAGCTGATTCCATGTTCCGTGTGAATCGTTATCCACCTTGAAAAAAGATGGGGTCAAAAAAATACATGCCAGTAAGGGGGAGCGCCGCTGCTGGGGCGCCAAAGGGCTGCCTTCACTGGCGGCACGATTCTCAGAATCGCGCCGCCAGTGAAGGAAGCCCTTTGGTGCCCCAAGAGCGACGCTCCCCCTTACTGCCAAGGCCGAGGTGGTGGAAGGGAAGGCGGAGGGGAACCGCTATTTTAACAATTTTCAACCTATTTCAATAAGAAGTTACAATTGCTTACCGTTTTCATAAATGAATTGAAGTTCATCCTCAAAAGTGGGGGCAATCTTTATTTTGAACTTTGTAGTAAATATGAATTGAAATGTTAAGTTGATTTCATGTTCCCTGTGATATCATTATCCACCTTGACAAAAGATGGGGTCAAAAAAATAAGTGACAGTAATGGGGAGCGCCGCTCCTGGGGCATCAAAGGGCTGCCTTCACTGGCAGCGCGATTTTGAGAAGCTCCAGGAGCGGCGTTCCCCCTCACTGCCATGGTCGAGGTGGTGGAAGGGAAGGCGACGCTATTTTAACAATTTTCAACCTATTCCAATAAGAAGTTACAATTACTTGCCATTTTCATAAATGAATTGAAGCTGATTCCAATAAGAAGTTACAATTGCTTGCCGTTTTCATAAATGAATATGAATTGAAATGCTTTAAAGAAAATTGATTCCGTGTTTCGTGTGATATCATTATCCACTCTGACAAAATATGTGGCAGCCACTAACCGCTCATTTTGAAATCCAAATGGGGCTCTCTTTGTTCCATCTTCCCGTAGAGCTGCATCTGCCAATACAAACAAGTCTGTTGTAAAGAATTAATTATCTAGAAATTATGGTGCAATTGCCACCTAGAGGAATGAGTCTTTAAATTAAAGAACTTTGGGAGGAGATGGAGGAGGGTCTCTCAAGCTGCTCAGTGAAAAACGCTCACGCTCAGAGATGCTTTAGCTCACAACTCCACCAACTAAGGTTTCGATCTCAGTGTTCGTGGCCGCTAAAAAAAACTCTCTCTTCAGCACTTACAATCAGTGGTTACTAGTTTACCTTTCGAGTGACAATTACAAATACAAAGACCATGATGATTTTTCTCTACAGACATTGAAGAACGGAGTTCATTCGAATTGCCATCGAATGGCCATAGAGGAGAGGAGTGGAGTTCCACAGTCATAGGCTGCTTTCGGCTTTGTAGAATAGATTGTTATTTTTTAGTATGTTTTTAATTATTATTTTAGTTATATTTCAATGTGAAAGTTGAGTGGGATAATATTTATAAAACATTATATTTAAAAGTTATATTTTTTTAAATGTAAGAGTTCAGTAATATATAATTTTGGAGTTAGACAATCGTAGGCTGCTTGCGGCTGTGTACAATAGATTGTTATTTTTTAAGTATGTTTTAATTATTATTTTAGTTATATTTCAATGTGAAAGTTAAGTAGGTTAATATTTATAAAATATTATATTTAAAAGTTATATTTTTTAAAATGTAGAAGTTCAGTAGTTTATAATTTTAAATAATGGTGCACAACAATTAAGTTTCACAATATTCGGAGGCATTTTCATTTTAAACGTCAATAAAATTTAATAATTATTAATGATGGTCAATTTATTGAAGAAGTTTTTGACTTTTGAAACCACTTTCAAAATGCGGTTACCTTAAGAAGAATCTTAAAATATTTGAAGTTTGAAACTTATTTAATAGTTTTTTAAGGTGTGTGGTTGGTAAAATAATTATCAATGGAAGGTGGTTATTATTTTAACATTGAAATTAGGAGAAGGTTGTTTGTGGTTGAACTAAATAAACCATCGGACTTAGTTTATAGCTAATTACATAACTTACATTTTATTATAAGAGTTTGTAAATAAAAATAATTTAATAATGTGTAAATAAAAAAATATTCAAAGTTCATCAAGTTTGAATGATAAATCTTAAAAGTTTCACCATAAAAAGACATTGATTTATTGTTTATATAACATAAGAAAGTATTTCTCCCATTAAAAAATAAAGTTGAAATGAGATTACATTCTAAAACTGTGTACAAACTGTAAAATGAAAGGTAGATTGAAATAAGATTACATTCTATAAATGTGTTCAAACTGTAGGGTGAGTGCAAGAAGATGATGGACCTTTAAGATGCAATCCTAGTTTTCAAAAACAACATCATGCTACCAAAAAATACATCAACCCGAGCCTGACAT
>LPNX011107878.1:0-162287 GCA_001517045.1 Pseudotsuga menziesii
CCCACACTTTGGTAACTGAAACATGTGCCCCAATTAGGTCAAGTTGACCCAATGGTGCTAATGACTATAAATAGACTGGATGGACTCCCGATTTAGACATGGCTCCCAATTTAGACATATGACCAAATTTGGACAAGGGAGGATTAATAATCCTAACACCCCCCCTGAATGCTAACTTGGACAAACTGTGGGCCCTGGTAACTAAGACCATAGGTCACCCATTACATCAAGTAAAGTAAAGTAACTGCTCAAAAACAAGGTGTTGGGGAAAAATCCACATGGGAAAAAATCCCCTCCCTCTAATTAAGCAGGTAGAATCAGGATCAATCTGGTTCTTCTGTGCACAGGTATCCTGGGGCCTGGCATGTGAACCTCTCCATCATTATGTCTGGAGGAATCTTCCTCTTTGGAAGAAGAATGATATGCTCAACTAAATCAGAAATATAGACAGCTGTCGAATGAAGAATGGACCCATGTAGAGCAACTGAAGTCAACTGAAAAGTGAGAAAAGGTTCTTGAGAATTCAAAGAATGTGAGAAACACTCAAGAAAATGATATGTTGCAGCCATGAACAACAAACCATGAGTGGTAAGAACAGCCCCAAGTGTTAGGAGCAGGTGTCCAGGCGGATGCAGAAAATCTTCCTCTTTTCTAGTTCTGTGAGGAGATGAGCATGTGATCAATGGTAGAGAAGCATGGAGACTGTTGAGAGCGAATGCTTGAGATCCATAGTCTGATATAGTTTCTAAAATAGATAATGAATCACATAATAAAATATCAGCAACCTCATATGAGGAAACTAACACCAAATCCCCATCAGCAGTTTTGAAGAGAAAGTGCGGTACTTGATTTTTCACACCGGAATTGGTGAGAGCAGCTACAAGCATGACTGAATGCTTTTGAATTTTAAAATATGAACCAAATAATATCAGATCAGAAATTAAATCAGATATAAATAGGTTCAAAACATATCCAAAACTGTGAAATGGAATCAAATCCCCAGCAACAGTTTTGTAAGAGACTTGCGGTACTTGTTTCTTCACACTGTTGATGAGAACAGCTACAAGCAGTACTAAAAGATTATGAATTTGATATATTAAACCAAGAAATATCAGATCAGATCTAAATAAGATCATATCATATCCAATAAGGTTAATATCAGATTCAAATAAATGGTTAACCGAGACGGTGGATGCACAGCTTTCTTCTTCTTCAAAATTCTGAATTTTGGCGCATGCAATCCTGCAGGAATTTGCTGGAAAATATAGATCATGGGGAGCGAATGGATCACTCTGGTAATCTGATATTTCTTCCAAAATATCCAAGGTATCACATATTTTCACACTAGCAGCAACATTAGAGGGAGAAAAATCAAATTTCTCTTCACTTTCGGAAGCAATTACTAGTAAATTTTGCACAGAATTTAAAGGAAAATCACTGGTGAATGTTTGCATGGAAGTGCAGCAGAATTTTTCTTCAATATCAGAGATTCGAATGTTTTCTTCTGTTTCAGCAATATGAGAAGATGAGATATTAGAGATCTCATGAACTTCCGGAGCATCAGGAGAAGGAGTCACTGCATGGAGACTGTCTTCAATTCGAATTAACTGTGTAGAAGCTTCTGCTTCTTCTTCATCTTGAACAACTTCATGAAAGAGAGTGGAAGCCGGTATTTTTGGATCAAGGATGCTTATGGTGCTGGATGTTCTCTCCAAAGTGCTATTATGATCCTCATAAATCATTTCAAAGGTTCTGTCCAATCTTGTCCAGAGTTCCTCTGGATCTTTAGTAGATCTACTGAGGTAGAGCAAGCTAGGAGAAAGAGCTAGTTTCATTATTTCAAAAGCTACATCCTTTGCATTTAGCCAGTCATTTTCACTCTCAAAAGACTTTCTACCAAATCCATAAGACACCCAAAGGAGATGTTGTCTTTTCAGAAATATAATCATCTTCACCTTCCATTCACGATAATCTGAGGATTGGGTCAGAAGAGGAACTAATGAATTCATTTCGAAGTTGTACCTGCAAAAAAAAAGTGATCCAGTAGGAGATCTGAGGAGGAGAAGTGCCTTGTCTGCCGAGGCTCTGATACCATATTAAATTGAGCCCATAGATTTGTGGACAAACACACAACTCACATGATAGATCACACAATTTACTCAGTTATTGAAGAATGAAACAGTTCAAAAATGGCTTGCAGCTGTGAATGCTTTTCATTAATCAAAGAGTAATTAGATAGATCATTACAATGAATTAAAATGGCTTTAATAACCACAAACAATTCAAATCCACATGAGGAAGTTCGAATTGATTAGACTCTACTTGACTGTAGGTAACCAAGACCTTATCTAAATCACTATCGGAGGACTTAGTAGATAACTGACCTTGTCTAAACCATAACCGGAGTTCATCAGAGCTCTAAAACACAACTCAAGTGTTACATTCAGTGTTGACTAAGGTTAACTGACTGTGGTAGGTGAGAAATGCACCCCACATGTGTGCAGTCAAGTAAACCTAGCGCTAACTGAATGTAGAGGACTAGAACTGAATGTAACTGACTCCTAACTTAGCTTGACCAGTCATTAACTGAAGTGAACTGACCTTGGTTGGTTTTGGCACTCCCAGTGGCTTCCTAAATTGTAGGGATTGGTCTAGGAGGCTCCTAAACTAATGCAATCAAGTGCAATTAGTGGCAGTGAGCCTCAATTAGTGTTCCCCACACTTTGGTAACTGAAACATGTGCCCCAATTAGGTCAAGTTGACCCAATGGTGCTAATGACTATAAATAGACTGGATGGACTCCCGATTTAGACATGACTCCCAATTTAGACATATGACCAAATTTGGACAATGGAGGATTAATAATCCTAACAAAAGATTTGTTTGATGGGGTTCTTTATGGAGTACATAAAAGGCATTTGCTATTATTTTAGTGTTTCCTATTGCAATGTCCAATTTTTATTTGGGGTAATTGAAGGTTCATCCCCTTGTTTTAGTGTTTCTTGTTGCAATGTCCTAGTTTTATTGGGTGTAATTGAAGGTTCATTCCCTTGTATTGTTGCTGGAATTTACCTCAAAAGCAGGGTTATTATAGAAGTATATAAGTTGAAAGCAATCATTTAATTACTTAGGGTATGTATATAGTTGAAGATATTTATTGGCCCTGATGAGTATTTAGTAATCCGTCGAATTGCACATCTAAAGGAGTTATAGGAAGGCATCCTGACGGAGTAGTTGCTATAAATGGTTGTTATATTGAATTTTTTTTTTTATCTTCTACAACCTCCATATGGGCTATAACCTCTTCCTCTTTTACCACACTTACATCATTTCCCTCTCCTTCAAAAATTTCTTTAAAATCTATATCAATCTTAATGTTGTTCTCCTTTTATTTATAGCCTCAATGGAGTTGCTTCTTCCTTCCCCCAATCCACACATTCATAAACAAGAAAAGTGTTCATTAAACTCTTGTCCCCATGGGTATGTCCTCCAGGGACTCTACATACTTGGATGCACAATAAATGATTGTTGTATTATCATCATTTTCCAACTCTAGTAGAACATCAAATACCTACTACTCATCATTTTCTCTCAGCTCCCTTGCATGGATATTTAGATTCACCTCCTCTTCATAGAAGGTTTCCTCAATATCTTCTCTTTTGACACATCAATGTTGTAATATGTAGAACATTCAATGTACATAGATCCAACTTTAGGATATTCATCAAACACTTTAAAAATCATTTAAGATGTATTTTGATGATGATGATCCACTTGAAGGACAACCTATAATTTTTTTCTATTTTGTATATTCCATTGGAATTCTTATGCATCATCTTATTTATGTAAAATGTTTTAATGACATTGAATGATAAAACTACATTTCATAGTATTATATGTATAATTTATATTCATTTTTTTTGTATTTTTAATATAGTACTATGTTATAGTTGTAAAAAAAGCTCTCTCTCTTTATCAGTATTTTATTTATGTGATTTTTATATTTTTAATTATATATAAGTTTACGAGAGTTCCTTCAAATATTTAAAGCACATGCTTCTCTTTATTTAATTATTTCAATAAGCTAAAATACATGTTTCTCTTTATTTCATTGTTTCAATAATTTACACAATACAATGAAAAGCATTGCATTTTTACATATGCCAATTTTAGTTACAGGGAAAATTGTACATAGCTCTCACGAATTAGTTTATCATAAATACTAGTTACTAGTAAGTTGTAATAGTAATAAGTATATAGTTTGTAAATTGCTATCTATCATAAATTTGTTTGAATATCATCATTGTCAAGCAATAACAACTTCTTAAAGGATGCTAGCTCAATGGTAGAACGCCTGCCTAATTATAGGCAAGAGGTTGGTGGTTCGATTCCTCCGTGCCCTATCATAATTTGTGACTACAAAATCGACTAAATTCGCATATATACGACTATTAGTAGCTAATTTCCCGTATCTTAGTCGTATTTAGCTTAGTCATTAATATGTTAACATCTAGTAGTTTATTTAGTCGTATATTTGGTCATTAATTGTTGCAATCAGTGACTAAATCAATGACTAAATTCGTGACTAAATTTGTGACTAAATCAATGACTAAATCACTGTCTATCAATGACTAAATCAATGACTACTAAGTCAAGCTATTAATGACTAGTGAAATACGACTAGCTATAAGATAGTGGAAATTAGCTACTATTAGTCATCGACTCAAAAATAGTTGTTTATAGCCTGATTTTAGTTATTTTTTTAGTCATTAATTTCTCATTTTCTACTAGTGAATGCTGAATTTTTTGCTATCTTCGAAGTTATGGGTTGGACTGAGTTTTTCCAACGTCTCAATGATTTTCATCATGAAATTGCTCTACAGTTTGCGTTAAAAATTACATAAACCCACTCGGAGGTCAGGGGTTTGTGGATAGAAGTTTCTGAGGTGATTGTAGCTGAGGTCACCAACCTCCCGTAGGTAGGAAGAGCTTGGTTTGGAAGAATAACTCCCAATGTCGCCGCAATACAAGATTTTTTGGTGGCAGGTGAACAATTGCATCCATCAGGGTGGGGAATAGAATTACAGTCATTGCCTTACCCATGGGATCAAGTGGCCATCTTCCTCAAAAAGTATATCACCTATGAAGGTAGGTACCATACTATCTATTATTATGAATTTCCACTATTGTCTCATTTACGCCATAGAAATCTTCTTAATGCTCCATTTTTTCTATTTAAAGACCTACCTCACATGGTGGGATTTATCAAATCAACTAAGCATCCATATTCTTCCCTTACCCATCACGGCCTCATTAAACTTTTAATATTAAGGGCCTTAGCTCAAATACATCAAATATGGGAACAATTTACTGGCCAACCTCAGATAGCCCAAGAACCTATACTTTTGCCTGAGATTCCAATCAGAGAGGAAATAAGGGCACCTACACTTCTGTTGGGTGTTCAATTGGAGGAAGAGAAGGAGGATTGGAGTCCCTCCAATTTAGTTGGGGGGGGGGGGGGGGGGGGGGAGTTGAGACATGATCGGTAGAAGAGGAAGAATCCATGGAGGATGTAGCAGTAGCAAACCCTATGGAGGAGATAGAGAATTTGGGAGCTCCAGCAGCTAAATCTGAAGCTTAGAGCAACATTGGATGCTGTGACAGTTGAAGATGAAGCTTGGGATCTATGATGATATCAAAGAACATAGAGGTCCTCACCATTGAATCCTCTCCTGAGTGGAGGGGAATTTTAATTGAAGAAGAAACAGAGATGGCAAAGGAAAGAGGGGATGCTGAAACATGAAATATTCCTTCTACACCAACTACAGGGTTGGAAATATTTATCTTTTCTATCAGGTGATGTGGATGTTACATTAGATTCATTATTTTATAACAACCGACTAGTAATGATTCATTGTGTGTTTCCTCAATTGATTAGTAATTGCATTTCCTGTAAGCTGCAGCAGAGTGGTGTGACAGTCGATTGTGTAGGTTAATTTTCCTTATGCACTTGTGTGATAGTTGTAATAGCCGAGGTCATCCCTAGTTTCTTCCAATTTTTGTCTTTCTTGAGTTTTGCTAATTCAGTCCATTTACAGTTATAATTGTTGAGTTCAATTTCTGCATTTCTGATTCTTAGATTAAGTTGGATTGAGATAGTTATAATGGATCTTCATATGGCCTGGTAGATTAGGATTTAAATTTCTGCAAAAGTAAGTCTAGATGTTTATTTCTTGAATATTTTTATTTCTAGATCAAATTTGTAAGAAGGTAATTATGATTTTTCATTCTTAGGAAGGTAAATTAGATTAAGTTAATCATGGGAAGAGTTGGGATGAACAGATAGGTAGGATAGTTTATTCAACAGCATCAGCTACTTAGTGTTTAAGCACAGACAGTGTAAATTATTTTTGCAATAAAATGACTTTCCTGGGTTGACAATTTATATTGAACATTCTGTATGTTGGCTTTAATTAACTTGCATATAGAGTGCCCAAAAATCATCATCACCATATTCATCATCATCATCATCATCACCGTCATCATCTTCATCACCATAATCATCTTCATCACCATCATCATCATCATCAACAACATCACCATCTTCATCATCATCATCATCATCACCATCATCATCATCATCATCTTCATGTTCATCATCATCACCATCATCATCATCAACAACAACAACATCACCATCTTCATCATCATCATCATCATCATCGTCGTCATTGTCATCTTCATCGTTATCATCTTTATCATCATCTTCATCGTCATCTTCATCATCATCATCATCTTCATTGTCATCATCATCACCACCACCACCACCATCATCATCGTCATCATATTCATCATCATCATCATCACCATCATCGTCAACATCGCCATCTTCATCATCATCATCACATCATTACTCTTACTTATAGTTGTTTCTTACTCTTTGCATCCTAACACATCTAATATTTTATGGTTGTCTCTGTGCCTTGAACCAACTTGTATTATAAGGTGAGGATGTGCATGCATAATAATCCTTAGTTATGACTATGAGATGAGGATCTAAAGGGAATAGGATGTAAAGACAAGTAATTTTTATATGTATTTTGGTGGCGACGAGGAAATTTTTTGTGATAAAACACAAATGTTTGGAAGGACGAAGGGAGATAACATCATGATCATGCCACCCATCAAATTGAAGACTATTAATGAGCCAACAATTGTTTTTTTTTAAATTTTATTAATAGCATTGTTTCTCCATATTGTGTGCACAGTGACACCTCTTTCTAGCAATGCATAAACCGACCTTAACACAGTTTGTGATCCTAGCTACATGCCATTATTTGTATTTTCATGACATCGAGTGTTGTTAATAGTTGTTGTGAGTCCATGATATTCATGCAAGAAATTAAGTCTTGTAGAGGAGGACTCGTCAAACTGGCCTTTTGAATTTCATTTTGATAAAAAAGGAGTGGACATTGGTAGAGAGGTTCACATAGGTAGTAGGCACAAATTTTTGAGCTCTTTTCGGGCCTAGTAGTGGACTAGTAGTTATTATTTGGCATCTTACATAGCTAAGTCATGAGTGAGTGAGTGATTATAATTTATCATATTTCCAATATTTTGAATAATGAGTTGAACTTTATAGAATAAGAATTTCAACATCTTGAGAAATTGATATGGACTATACAATGGGGCATAAAAAATGGAGGTTGAGACTATACGATGGAGCATAATTTTTTTTAAGGGTTGGTTTTAAAGGCAATGTGACTGGATATTGAAAAACATTGGAGCAAAAATAATGGCATACGGGACTTCACATGCAAACCATATTAAAACGCCACTTGGCAAACAACGGACTAGGTATGAAAACTGTGGTTGTCTTAAAGGTTACAATCATTGTTTTGACTTTCTTTTGGTGAAGGAAAAGAGGCACCCTCATTCTCACATTGTATTCTTTTACTACTTGAGCTCTTCTATTCTACTGTCAGTATCCTTGTGGAGGAGTCTATAGACTCGACCTTCATTAGAGTCTGTAAACATACGCCTGCAAAGTTTCCATGAGTATCCCGGTGGAGGAGTCTGTAGACTTAGCCTTCATTAGAGTCTATAAACATACGCCTGGAAAGTTTCCATCATTATCCTGTGGAGGATTCTATAGACTCGGTCTTCATTAGAGTCTGTAAACACATGCCTGCAAAGTTTCCAGACTTGTTATCATTTGCAAACCATTGAAGAGGTATTGTAAATTGCTGCATTTTCCACTAGTTAATTTTTTTCCATAGTGTTTTCACAAAGAGAAACAATGATTTAACGCTTAGCGTTCACTAAATTGTTTTTATAGGTGACTCCCAGGTTGGATCCTTGCGTTGAGTTTTCTGAATGAAAGGATGACTATGAAGGGCCTATGACCGGTAAGTTTTATGGCCTCCTCCTTAAGGCTCTGTGGATGCAAGACCAAACAAGACCTACGTTGATAAAAGGGTTTAGGGTTTGCGACTGCTAGATTAATGGTTAAAGTTTTGTTTACTGTAAAATGATGGTTTAAGGACCTTCTCTGTCTAAAAGTCAAAACAAATCTCCACTTAGCCTAAATATCAATTTGGTGGTCATCGAAGTATAAAACCCTACCACCCTTGATGCAAGCCTGGTCCTTATGACCTGCCATTAGACCCCAGCTGATAGATAAGCCTTGTTTACCCATAATTTCCATTATTGGTGAACCATCCCAAATGGTATGGGTTAGGATGGGGAGTGGTGGGGAGTGGGAGTATGGGTTAAGTTTTTTACCTTGACTCAACGAATGATGCCAATGCAATACATGGTACTTGGAAACAACTGGCTTTTTTTGGCTGTAAGTCCCTACAATTTATCGAGAGGGGCTAAAAATGCATCGTCAGTAGGTGCAAAGATTGTAATTCCATCCTCTTCTTGGTAAAACTCCAAATCTTAAGTAATCCAAGAAACCAGCATCATTGACACATAAAGTTAAAGTTCATGGCAATAAAAAGAACCTATATAATATTAATCGCATTGTCACTAGGTCAGATGAGACCGAAAGAGAAAACCATGGTGTTGATACGTTAAATGTTCATATTGTAAGCAAATTCCTTGACAAGCCACGACTGTTGCATTAACTGCCTTCATAAGTAGTAATTTACTTGATTCTTATTTCCCATTTTATAACAAGTTATGTTAACTGGTCAAGTCTTTAGGTGTCCTTCATTAGAGGAAATTTGAGGTCTAAAATGGGTCTTATAAGAAAACACGCCAACAATAAATTTTGTGAGTTGGAATTCAGGAACCAATAGAATTTCAATAAAATGAGTTAACCATAATGGTTGAATTGACATATTTGTTATAAAAGAAAACTACTTTTTTTGTTCATATTTTTGACATATCTCCCTGTGTTTTTACTCAAATTCCGAGCGGAAGAGCTCATTGGATGCGGAATTTAATTCCGCATCCAAGGAATAGCCACATTGCATACTTTTGACGGACCCCGCTACCCCAAAAATAAGAAATACCTGAAAAAACGTGATGATGACATGCCCTGATTCATCTTCATCCTTGAGAGTTTCCCATAAAAGTGGAAAGTGGACCCTAAGTCATATCTTGTGATTACCCAATGCCTTTACACAATCTATGTACCTATCAACTTTGTCCAAGGCCAATTTGAATGTAGAGAGGGAAAGAGGCTACCTTTTCTCCATCTCATTAGTAAGTGATTGTTGCCTTCGCCTGATATAGAAGATGGTTTCCATCTTGTTATTAGCAGTCCAATTTAACACAAGGATATGGATGTAGTTCGTATCCATGTTATTAGCAATATTGACACGTTCAGAATCAACCACTTAGGAAGGTCTAAATCTCCACACGAGCTGCAAAATGGGAGTGTTGTTGTTAGTTGGGGATTATAATCATTGTTATTAGTATTGTTCTGGATATAGTGTACAAGGATATTTTCTATTGTTAATTGTACAAGGGAACTGGTTGAAGGACTTAGAGCTAAATGTAATGGTTTTAGAGAAGATAATAAAATTAGAGATTGGGTTCCCTCTTTAAAATATATTTTGTATTATTATATGAATGTTGTGTGATGCATAATGTTCAGTTAGCACTGTGTATTGCATTTTTTAATGTTACGATTAGATGTGAATGCCCATATAATGGACGTGTATGTTTGCACAAGCTTTGTAAAAGTTCAAATAAGTCATATTAAGTCTACAATGTCCTTAATTAGCTCCCCATCATTTCACATAGGTCTAGGAAGTGATTTGGGTAAGACCTCCGTCCCCTCCAGGAGAACTGAAAATGTCAGTGCAATATACTACAATGGTACCATTTATTTTCCTGTGTGAGAACCTTAGTCTTAATGTTTTCACCAACAAACAATTTTCTTATGAAGGCCGATTCTTAAACATGGATGTGCTAATTAAATGGGAACCTTGGTAACAAAGAGTCAAATCTAGGATTAGTGGGAAAAGAGATTTGAATATTTCATCCTACAAGAAGCCAATTGTAGGGTTGGAATGTCATAAATCTTAAGGAGTATGTCTTGTGTAGAGGACCTGTATTAGGACAATAATTTTTTTTTTTGGTGTAAGTTTTCATTAAGCCTATATAAGTTTCTTAAGAGGCTTGCAAAAACCCCATAATATCAATATTGGAGGAAGAAACCTGTTTGCTACATTGTTGTGGACCTAGTTAATTTGAACCATTTGGATCATTGATTGAATCAAGTTGTTGAATTCTAGGTTTAGAAAACAATTAATGTGTACATAGGCCCATTATGCATTTGTAATTTGCAATTTACTATTTCTTGGTGCAAAGAAAATCTAATCTTGCATCCCCCCTTTTTCTATGGTTCTTTGCAAGTCCCCTAGTGACTCCAAATATTTTGAGAACTCCAACATTACTCAAATCGTGGTAGATCAAAAGTAGGGACAACAATGCCTCTTCGTGGAAATTATTGTTTTTTAACAAGGATAACAACTTCTACAACAAAAAGACTTTCAAACCAAAATGGTATATATATATATATATATATATATATAGTTTTCCATTGAAAATTTCCTTGGGTAAAACCTCTAGGTAGTTCTTGACATTCTAGGCATGGATCCTAGGGAAAATTTTGTCGGTAGACATGTATTCCTGACCCCAAGGGCATCATGGATTTGATATTATGTCCTCCTTCTGACTTTGGCATGGAAAGTCAAACCACTTGAATTATCCCCAATGTTTCTGGTAGGTGCATTGGCTAGAATGTAAGTAAGCCTTTGGTTGCACTTGCATCCAATAGATATTGTGAAGACAATAATTCAATATCTTAATATTGGTCATAGGTTTCTCTTTCATAATTTGGGGTCCATTATTTCAGAGAGAGGTATGCTTCTTTTAAAGTCAAAACAACTCCTTGTAAACTTTTCATTTGATTGATTACCAGGACTGATGTGTTGTCTAGTGCTTTTTTTTTAAAATTTCAACTGTGGTTGGTTGGATTCTAGGTATAAGAGTGGTGTACATAGGTATAGGAAGTAACCTTTCATCATATGCAGCTATATCAATAATTTATAAATTTACATATGAGTTTGAAAGCAACCTTGCTGCCACACTTGGAAAAGGTAAAGACTTCTTTTGCGTCACATCCTATTCTTTGTTTTATATTAGAAATTGATTTATTACTTCTCCAAGTAGAGAAACATGTTTCCACTTGTAGTGTGGACATCTACTCATTAAGAGATAGTCCCTACCATGAAATTCCCTAATTCCCAATAAACATATACTTCTAAAGTGGATCAACCTGCTTTTAGATCTACTACTATAATGTGTGTGCTAGGAAAGTAGCCCTTTTACCGTTGTATCACACACAGATCCACTTAAAAAATAGGAAAGATGGGTTTAAGGCACCCATAAATATCCATTTTAACACAAATTGGATTAGAGAGACACCTAGAACAATCCATATGATTGATATTAGGTGAAATTATGCCCAAAAGCATAATTTTACCGATGTTTAGCCTTCATGTATCCCAAAATTCATCTTAGGGTAATTGTCATGATTATTTACAGCTAATTTAGCCCTAAAATATGCATGTGAATGAAGATTGAGGTTGTTTTCATGCCCAGACTTGTGAAAAAATGCCCGAAACCTCTGCTACAAGCTAGCTTTCTGTTGTAACTATGCACATAATGCTGGTTCAGTCTACAAAACTGGCTTAGAATTCATCTTTCATGCCAAGGTCTGAATCTTGGTCCTTTCCTCATCGCTATGCTGCCCAGAATACACAAAAATCACCTTTGAATGCTCATGGCCTAAAAATGGCCTCGAAATTTACCCCCTAGATACCCATTCAAATAGCTTTTCTTTTGATCTATATTTGGTTTTCGTTTTTTAAAGTATTAGACAAGGGTTTGGAGAATTTTTGTGTTGCATGTAATATAAAGAAAACATAAAAATTGGGACAACAAAAGGAAAAAAACACAAATTGATCCATAAACCAATGAAGATTGTGAAGCAAAATTTAGAAAACAGAAACCTATGGATAAATAACTCGAAACCTAGAATAATAGGTGGTGGCCCGAGCACAAAAAAATAAAAATTCTTGGCATAATTGGGAAACAAAATTTTTACAACATAGACCTCCACAGTGCTACGGTCAACCTTAGGGTTAGGGATTTAGGGCCGTGCCAAGGACTTAGAATAGGTTAGCTTCTTTGAGTCACTATCCTCTTCAATGTTGTTATGTTATACCCTTGATAATTTCCAATGTTTTAGTACTTCATCCCTACATCCAAAAATTGGTTTCAGGAAAACTTCCTCCGCCTCCTTTGAGTAATCCACAAATTCCTTAAAAAGAATGGAACCTTGATACACAAATTATTACTTTGTTGATCTTTGCCAGTTAGGCCCCATTGACTTTTCTCAATGTCTCTAACAAAATCCTAGCGAATTGGCCAAGAGGATTAAGTGGCTCGTTTCCTTTATTATAAATATTTTGTTTGTTTGTCTTAGTGCTATTTTTTTCATTCTTCTGGATAGAATCAATATAGAACACATTAATAATGTGTTCTAGATTGAAAAACTCTAATGGACAATGTGAATTGGATAATTAACAAACAATATGGATGGGAGAATTGGACTAAGAATACAATTCTCCTATGGTCCTTTTTGTTTTATCATTTGAGCATTTTTGTCATGTTTTAATGGGTTTTGCCAATTATTTGAGAAGTAGAAAAATGAAAAATGACTCTCTTCCCAAACCCCCTTTGTGTTCCTAAACAAATAAATGACTCTCAAAACAAATGAAAGGGGAATTATGAATTGAATTGGAATGAAAGGTCACACCTGTCCATGGCCCAGCTTGGGAGGGCCACCGCAGTCTATGACTAGCTTGGGGATGCCATCACAATCCATGACTAGTCCTAGCACTACAACAAATCCTAGAATTAGCGTCCCATTTAGCGTCCCTTTTTAGTGTAATTTTTTTTAACATTGAGTGGTCAAACTAGACGCTAAATGAGACGCGTCATGGACAAAATTTAAAGCGTCTCAAAAAACGTTTATTTTTTGCTTCCTAGATAGCATCCTTTATGACGTCCAAACTAACATCTATTTTTTTGCTTCCATAATAGTGTCCAACTTTGCTTCCAAAATAACGTCGAGGTTTGCTTCCATAATAGTGTCCAACTTTTCTTCCTAAATAACGTCCTATTTTGCTTCCTAGAAATTATCTTCTTCTGCTTCTTAAATGGCATCCCCGTTAGCGCCATATTTGCATCCTTAATAACACCATGTTAGCATCCAAATCAACATCCAATATTGCATCCATTTTTTCTACCACTTTAGCATCCCATTTTGCACCATGTTTTACTTCTAAATATGTGCCAATTTTTGCTTCCAAATTTGCACCAATTTTTGCCTTTGTTTTTGCATCGTGCTTTGCTACCAAAATGACGCCAAATATTTATTCTATTGTTGCACCATATTTTTCTTCCTAGGTAGCGCCATGTTTTGCATCCAAAGTAACATCTTATTTTTCTACTATATAAATGCCATGTTTGGCTTCATCATTAGCGTCACGTGTTGCATCCTTTTTAATGTCTAGTTTTGTGTCTTATTTTGCTACCATATCAATGCCATGTTTGGATTCATCATTAGCACCATGTTTTGCATCCTTTTTAATGCCTAGTTTTGCATCTCTCATTTTTTAGTCACTAATTTAGTCGTTTTTAGTAATTTTATATACGAATTTTAGTCATTTTGTTTGGTCACTTATCTCTCATTGTTTGGTCACTTATCCCTTATTTTTTGGTTACTAATTTAGTTGTTTTTAATCGATATTATAATATCATTAGGGCATGGAGGAATTGAATCACCAACCTCTTGCTTGTAAGGCAAGCGCTCTCCATTGAGCTAACACCCTTTAAGAATTTGGAAACCTAACTTACAGAGTCCTCTATAATGATACAAAAGATCAATACACAACTTTGGCAAAGGATGATAGATTGTATAAGTTCACAATATATGATCAAACAGGTTATGAAATCTATAAACATTTTCTAGGAATTTTGAACAAAACTAAAGAAATTGGCTTAATGGGATTGCAAAAATCACTATTCCCTATCAACCATTATGTTTGTTAAAGGTTTGCTATTTAATCATACTCCATTAAGAGACCCATGATAAGAGGACAAGAAGACACATCCTTAAATGAGAATACAATGATATTCAAGAAAAATAGCCATTGTTTACACCATATTGCAATAGGAGAGTACTACTGTAATTTTAAGTCATCAACACACTATATAATGATGCTAAAGCTTGGATTGTAAGAAACCTCAGTTCAGAAATACCTTTATTTTCAAGGGAAAATAGGACTTGTACAGAGCTGGAAATGATTGTTGTGTATGATTTTGACACTCAAAAAATTTATATTAGCACACGACACTCAGAAAATTTTGACACTTATTAATGATACAAGATTGGAATTGATTTGATATTCATTTTTATTACAGTAATGTTTGAAGGATTAATGTTTCACCGCAATGTGTTAATATCAAGTGATCTCAAGGAATGTTTCCGACTTTTATGAGTCATTAACATTTTACTCTTTGCATGGTACTATGTGATCCTGAGATTTATTAAGTTTAGAAAATGTTGAATTACAAATTTGAGAAATGGAGTTAGTTTAATCCTTAACAAAGGTGGTTAAAATGAACCGAAACAACCACCACTTAAAAATGAAGGACTAGATACCAGAGACTAATCACATCCTTGACTTGTTTCAAAAGGCTAGTGCCAATGATGTTTAGGGAATTTAAACAAATTCGTGTGTTGCTTATTCAACAAGAGAATTCAAAATCGGTCAAATTAAATAATTACAGGAATATTTGATGGAGAAAGATGAGAACTTTGTGGTGAAAAACAATTAAAATATTTCTGTCTTTAGATTCAAGTTTGTTGTCAAGGAGGATAAAATATTCTATTTCACATCTCTCAATAAGTTGCATAATCAACTGGAACAATAAAGGCAGAGAATTTTAACGGTATCTAGGGTGTTCATTGATGCCTCTACCATCCATTATGTCTAACCACATAAAAGAGTCAGCCCTCCATCTGGTAAGGAGGAATTTCTTTATTGTTTCAACTTTCTTCATTATAACTGTGTTGTGGGTACCATCTATCATTTATCAGATAATCCTTTACAGTTTCATCTTCTTGTTGTCTTATTCTTAATATTTCTTCTTTCAAGTCCATCATTCCACGATAATGTTTATATTTTCCCAGGAATGTTTGTTTCATTTTTTTACATGTCTTATATAATTTTCTGTTAATGTACAAACCACTTCATCGTAGGTCCATTTAATGTGGATGGGATTAAGTTTAACGTTTTCTTATCCTTCACATAGTGATATCCTTGACACAACACCTCCAACTCAAACAGGATTACTGTAGGATCTCCACACATTATTCTGATAAACTATGGTAGTACATAGAGAGGGATTGTTCTTCCTCTTCTCAATAAGTCACAGTACATGGGTAGCACAATAGGAAAAGCAATCGGGTAAATGCTGATACATTTCCCTCTGTTTATGGTGTTTGGGAAAGATGCCTCTGTTCCACACTTGGAAGAAAAGATGTCTCCATTCCATGGAAAAAGGAATGGAGAAGGTGGCTCCATTCACTTTTTCCCCTCATTAAATGTTTATGAGTTCTCATATCCTTCATATATTTGGAAAGTTTTTGAGGTCCACGTCCCTGGCAACGATTCCAAAATGCCAGATAGATTCAGGGGTTAAATTATTCCGTCAAAATTCTCTTAGAAACTCACTGAAATGTTGAATATGGGAATTTACACTTCTGACAACACTTTCAACTCAATCTTTTGAAGACAAGGGTGGATATTTGGTATTTCCTGATTTGTCATTGTCATAGGTTAATATCAAAAAAATAATGAAGAGATGAAAGTTGCAAAATCTGCTCTAGTTTACACACAAACATTGTACAAAATGAAAGGGAAACTGAACTAGATATTACCGAAATTAAGAAAGGAAAAAATATTGAAACCAAAATAAATAAAAAACTATATACAGTGAGACAGTGGCTAGACCATCCCATGTCGCATTGTGGGCTCATCCAAGTGACAACCTGAATATCAGATGCTCCAATACATGACAATTTCATTCATAAAGGTAATGTAATTTAAAAACTGATATTCAATGCCTGCTCTTCTCTGCCTTCCAAAATGGAAGGGGAGAGAGAAATATTACAAATGTTAAAAGTTATTGCGCCGAGAGGCGCATTCTACAGCCCGGTATGAGGTAGGAGTGTAATTCCGTGCTCAACGTGGAGATGACACGTGTCACATAAAAAAGTCGGCTTATATATCTATATATATATACAAGTCGGCTTAATAATTAATAATCTTAGGTGTATATATATATATATTTGTAAGTAAATCAAAACACCTATACACACTTCAAAACAATACGTACAAGCTTTACCCGGCTCTATCATGCGCCGAGAGGGATCAAATATTTCAAGGTGCAAACCCTTTTTTGGAGTGCAATTGTTGAAGCAGGGTTTGCACCTCGAAATATTTGATCCCTCTCGGCGCATGATAGAGCCAGGTAAAGCTGGATCTAAGCTGGTATTATTTCATTTACAACTTTTGGGCTGATACCCTTTTATTAAGAATTAACTAACCTATCTAATCACTAATGGACTTAAACTACACATTCAAGGGTAGGTAAGATTGTACAATTATATAAAAATCCCAAGGAACGAGTAGTTTAGTCTAGAGAATCCTAAATACAAATTATAATAGTGCAAATCTATTTTATTATCATCACAAGCTACCTCTGATATATTATCCATTTTGAAGCTATGATTTTTTTAGCAACTTTCCTTGAAGCTTGTTGGTGCCTTAGGCCATGGAAAAATTCTGTTATTCTATACTAACTTTCGATGCCATTTTTTAATGAATGTATGGCACTAATGTTCATAAGTTTCTGGTAATCTTTCTTATTTGATTTGTTCAGTAAGTTGGTTCTTTTTTAGTCTGCAATCTCCTCTATTTTCATATCTGTCTCTTCAGTGATTATTGAGTGTATGATCTTAACATTACATTATGTGATTACATCATTGGTTCACCAATATGTTACATGTGGAGTAGCAATTTACCTTATAATTGCGCCTAGAGGCGCTCTACAGCCCATTAATATTTTCCCAGGAATATTTGTTTCATTTTTGTCCATGTCTTGATAGAATTTTCTGTCAATGTACAAACCACTTCATCGCAGGTCAAGTTTAATGTGGACGGGATTAAGTTTAACGTTTTCTTATCCTTCACATAGTGATATCCTTGACACAACACCTCCAACTCAAACAGGATTACTGTAGGATCTCCACACATTATTCCGATAAACTATAGTCGTACATAGAGAGGGATTGTTCTTCCTCTTCCCAATAAGTCATAGTACATGGGTAGAATAATAGGAAAAGAAATCGGGTGATTTCTTATAAATTTCCCTCTGCTTATGGTGTTTGGGAAAGATGCCTTCCTTCCATACTTGGAAGAAAACATGTCTCCAGTCCATGCAAAAATGAATGGAGAAGGTGGCTCCATTCACTTTTTCCCCTCATTAAATGTTGTGAGTTCTCAGCTCCTTCATATCTTTGGAAAGTTTTAGAGGTCCACGTCCCTGAAAACGATTCCAAAATGTCAGATAGATTTAGGGGTTAAATTATTCCGTCAAAATTCTCCTAGAAACTCACTAAAATGTTGAATATGGGCATGTACACTTCTGACAACACTTTCAACTCAACCTTTTGAAGACAAGGGTGGATATTTGGTACCTGCTGATTTGTCATTGTTATAGCTATCAAAAAACTATTGAACAGATGAAAGCTGTAAAATCTGCTCTAGTTCACACATAAACATTGTACAAAATGAAAGGGAAACTGAACTAGATATTATCGAAATTAAGAAAGGAAAAAATATTGGAACCAAAATAAATCAAAAACTATATACAGTGAAACAGTGGGTAGACCATCCCATGCCGCATTGGGGGCTCATCCAAGTGACAACCGGAATATTAGATGCTCCAATACCATGACAATTTCATTGATAGAGGTAATGTAATTTAAAAACTGATATTCAATGCCTGCTCTTCTCTGCTTTCCAAAGTGGAAGGGGAGAGAAATATTACAAATGTTAAAAGTTATATTATTTCATTTACAACCTTTGGGCTGATACCCTTTTATTAAGACTTAAATAACCTATCTAATCACTAGTGGACTTACACTACACATTCAAGGGTAGGTCAGATTCTGCAACTATATAAAAATCCCAAGGAACAAGTGGTTTAGTCTAGAGAAGCCTAAATACAAATTATAATAGTGAAAATCTATTTTATTATCATCACAAGCTATCTCTGATATATTATCCATTTTGAAGCTACGATTTTTTAGAAACTTTCCTTGAAGCTTGTTGGTGCCTTAGGCCCTGGCAATATTCAGTTATTCAATACTAACTTTCGATGGCATTTTTTAATGAATGTATGGCACTCATGTTCATAAGTTTCTGGTAATATTTCTTATTTGATTTGTTCAGTAACTTGGTTACTTTTTAGTCTGGAATCTCCTCTATTTTCATACCTGTCTCTTCAGTGATTATTGAGTGTACGATCTTAACATTACATTATGTGATTACATCATTGGTTTAGCAGTTTACCTTGTGAAGACAGGCCATCAGATTTGGATGCTGGAGATGAAAAGTGTTACTATGAGTTGGCAGTAAGTGCGGCTGTGGATACTTGGGGAGATGAAAAATTGAATTCTAGAGTGTGCAACCAGATCCAAATTTTGATTGCTGGAAAGAAGCATGAAGGAGAGTATATGCAAGAATCGTTAAATGTGTCTAACGATAGAACTAATGACAATCTGAAAAATAAATTTATGGAAGAACGGTCAATAAATTATCAAGTCTCTATCCAGTGTTCAGAAGGAGTATATTACCTCAAATAGATTAGCACCTAAAGGGATATATTAATGTGATTGAACGCACTAAGGGAGATGAGGACGAGGTCAGTGAATGTCAAATGGAAGATATTAATTTGTATAGAAAAAGAGGAATCTGGAAGGACACGAATGTGAAAGAAAGTGGAAGATATTTATTGTATGGAAAAAGAGAAATGGAGAAAGATGGTTTTAACCAATGTTTGTTGGTGCAGCTGAGTAATGCTAACATAAAGAAAACATAGTGGTTGTTGTTGTTTCGACTGCTAATGTTCAGAGTTATCGGGTAGTATCTTTATCGATGGAGAAAGTTGAAGAAAACATAATTCAAGGCTATGAAGCAAGGGGTTCATAATTCTTCAAAGAGGGGAGCATGATGTGGAACATCCAGAACCCTCACCTCTACTGCATGATCTACTTCCTGAGACAAGTGTTGCTCTATGCCATTAATTATTGGTGGAAAAATGAAATGTGGTGGTTTTGTATGCTATTAAAGGGCCGCGTTGCCTTGTTATGAAATCCATCAAAGATGATAGCGCAGTGGAAGCAGTAGGCATGATTATGCTCAAGAGAATTTGCAGAAGACTATGTTCAGAAGAGGCTCTTTGCACGCTAGATGAAGATAAAGAAAAGGATTGACACCTTTGTTTGGCCTGCATGCCAATAGATTATTTATTGTGCACATTGTGAATTTTACTGTATGTTTAGGAATGAAGAGAAACTATAAAATACAAAGAAAACAAAGTATTGTAGAGATCTATGTTTTCTGATCCATTTTGAATCGGTGCCTTCTTTCAGTTTTGCTGTGTATCTTCATGTCTGCATTTTTTCCCCAGATTTATGAGTACCCTGCAGCTTGAATAGATGCATCATTTTGGTACTGTATATGCAATTATCTTATGTATATGCAGTTTTTCTATGTATCTTCAGGTCTGCGTTTTTCCAATATTTCTGAGTGACATGCAGCTTGAGTAGCTGGATCATATTGTCTAGTCAAGATACAACAGTATATTTTATTTTAACACAAATAAACTTGAAACATAATAAGTTCACTTTTTCTCAGTTTTGTGATGTCAACAGAGTCTTGGTTGGTAAAAACCCAACCAGGGACATTTCATATCCCACAACAAGGCTCGAATCCCCAAAGACGTGTTTTGGCCCTCATAGGTCGCTTCACCCATGCAAGCAGGCTGTTTCATGTGGTTAGGGAATGTGTGTTAGTACAGTAACAACCAAAGTGAGGCAGTGAGGGAAGAAACTATCATATAAATTCTGGGGATACTTGTAACCCCAAGCAGACTTCAGAATTGGCAAAGTTGCTTTTATCACAAGTAGTAATTCAGTAAGCACCATTATCTCACTATTGTTGCTAACTTAGGATTATCACACTCGCTTGCACTCTTGTCTTTTTCCTAAATTAATGTTTCACACAAGGAGATAGTAATCATTGCACTAACCTGCATCGGGAAACAATCCAAGAGACCACACATCTCTGGATCTTTCTTGTGGCTAGAAACAGGAATCAGTATCTCCAAAAGCTCATCCTTCTCATAGTCCGCCACGATCCTAAATGTTATTAAGTCATCCTTCTCATAGTCCACCACGATCCTAAATGTTATTAAGAGCTGCAGGAAGGCCTGACAATCCAATGCACATTTCTTATTCATCCGATTTCTCCAAACCTTAGCAATCTCCCGGGATGAATCCTTGACATGCAATGGAACAGTAGTGTTGTCTTCTTATCAAAAATGGGGTAAAGGGATTCCAAGATCAAAATGTAAGCCCATTTGATGCCAGATTTTGAGAATTTATATCCCTGCAGAACCTTCAACGCCAGCTTCGCCGCATTAGGGACGTTAGTGAGCACCACCAACAAATCATTCCGAATGGTTGTCTCCTCTTTCATGTTCCGCATGATGTAGTGTAAGAGACCAACAGCCGCCTTTATTCCAGATTATTTTAAGTCGATTGTAGACTTGGACGTTTGATATTTTGTTCTTTTTGTTTTTGCCCTTTTTCCCAGGGTTGGGGATACTTCTGGTTTTTCCTCCTTTATACTTAGGGTTTCGTACCTTGATTGCAGGGCTTTGTGGAGATCGTGATAATACTCCATCAGGTTCTTCAGCATATCGAGGGATGACTCGCTACTGTTTCCTTTGCAAAGTTGGGATAGAGACTCGTGGAAGGATGTCATCAAATACTGAAGGCGCTGGAGAGATTCGAACATCGGATCTGCTGCCTCCATTGGCACTGCTTTGAAATCCAAACATCCAAGGTTTTTCAAGACTAAAACACTGATAAGAAGAAGATGAATTTGTTTGGATTGTCAATAGAACGAAGGGATTTTGTTTCTATATAATGTAGGCCTCAATGCGCCCCCTGGTGCCATTGGGTCTCTTAGGTTTATACCATCCTAGAGAATTGGACGGCCAAAAAGAATGAAACAAGGTTTTATGAGGAGGATCCGAGGGGACCAGATAGTGTAAACCTGTTTAAATGAAAAAAACCATTCACTATTTTTATTATAGGTCCCATTCACAAAAAATGGAATGCATGAATGAGTGAGAGGTTAAGGCAGGTTAATATTATGCTAGAATGTTTAGAAAGTTAGATAAGGCAATAAGAGATCACATGGACCAAAGGGTACTATTTTTGGGGTGGATGGAATGTTAAATTAAGGAAAATTTTCTTTTTACATAAAAATGGAGATTTGAAAAGGATTTAACTTTTCAAAAAGATAGACAAACCTATTGTTTCAAGCTTATTTAGGGGAGTATATCAAGGATTAACTAGCATACCCTTAAAGAGAGAGAAATGAAACATCGAAGAGAACTTTGATATGTTGCAAAAATGAGAGGAAGTTGTGTGCAGATAATATAAGTTTATGGTACCACTCAATAAATCCTTTGGCTAACTCTTTCCATGGTTGATCCTTCATCTATCAACAAAACTCATAAGGATCCTTTTGGAAGGGTGGGTCTTTGATCAAATTGGCCAATAAGGTCCTATACAACTCCTTGCTGCACTTTCCTAAGACACAAATATTTGTTCTTGTTGAGCCAACCAATGAGTGGGGATCATGAAATATACCCATAAGCATGTTTCTTATTCACTACCTTGTTCAAATTAATTAGCGAACTGATAAAAACGATAATATATTCATTCACACAAACATTAGCATGTTTATATTGACAACTAAGCAACTCCAAATTCCCATTAAGTTTGTGACAATGTGTTACAAGGTATGGACAACTTGAAGTTGAGAAAAATATCCAAGTAACCAACTATTCAAGTATTCGCAATCTCATGATATGTCATTTATCATCGGGACACAAACATTTCAAAGTCTTCTAGTCTATTCAATATTGTGTATAATGAACAAAGTACAAAAATTTTTAAATTGGAAGAGACAAACAAGGAAGATTATTTGTCTTAACTATTGGCCTTCCATGCAAATTGTTGAGCTCCTCAACTACATCAATACGTTATGTCTACAACAAGAGTCACCACACTATGTTGTGTAATGCATATCATATGATTGAAATTTATGCATATGTAACTAGTTCACAACACCACAAGTGTGTGACAAAGAATACTAGTGTGTTTATACCACATCATTACTTCCCAAGTTTAATTTGTGCCAAGTATTTGCCACTGTAATGTGCATCGAGCACCAATACATTTATACTAACATGCATCTCAAAGGCAACAAGCAAATCCACAAGTGAGTGCTTAAACAAATTATTAATGAATCTCTCTTATCAATTCGATCAATCAATTATGCTTTATCAAACTCTCAACCCTTTCATTATCACCACTAGACCAAAGAAAGCCTTTTTAGACCATAGCTCACCACTAGACCAAAGAAAGGATTTTTAGACCATAGCTTAAAATGAGTTTTTATTTAGACAAGCCCTTAAAGTATTGATTAGGACCTTATTGGCCAAGTTAATCGAAGACCCACCCTTCCAAAAATATCCTTATGAGTTGTGTTGATAGATGAAGGATCAACCCTGGAAAGAGTTAGCCAAGGGCTTTATTGAGTGGTACCATTCATTCAGTTTTTTTCATAGTTCTTGAAGTGGTTGTTTTCTTTCAAGTTTATGTTATGATCATTTAAAATATGTGTTTTGTTTTAATATGTCGTATAATTGATTGAAAGGAAGGAAACAGTGATACCAGGGTGATATCCCGCCCGACCAACATGATAAGCCTTTCAAATTCTAGCCCAATACAAATAGTGGTAATAATGGGCTCGAATCCTTGTTGAAAAATATGTTGAAATCCTACCATAGGTGGGACCATAGGCAGAGGTTATAGAGGCGGTAGAATATAGGATAGGAAGTGATGCTTGCACTTCAGCTTCTGGTCCATTATGTTTGGCAAACCAAAATCTATTGTGATAGCTAAACTGTCTGAGAGTGACATATGTCGTTCTCCCAAATAAATCCAAATATAAAATATTTTGAAACCCATAATTAAAAAGCAAGCTTTCAGAACTCTGCGCTACATAAATTGTTCAATTCCAGACGATTTTCTCTGGAATGAGTTGCCGAAAACATGATCGAAAGGTAGTCCCTTCGCCTCGCAGGGTTTAGGATGAGCTGGTAACTCTATGAGTCCAGGTTTTGAATCTCCCTGTATCTTTATTTTGCCTTTTAACATTTAGTTTTCCCACATGAATTTACAGTTGGGAGGTCTCTAATGCCTAGCTAATTCTAATGAGCGAATTATATTGGAATTTTTGTATGTGGTTGTGCAAATTTGAGCCTTAGGGTTCCTCTAATTTGTCTCTCATAAAATCTGTTCACGAGTCGGTATGAGTTTAAGAATGTTTCTTGGAGTTGGGGACAGACATTTGACAAGGTTGTTGGGTAACCAGTTGCTTATATGGCATCTTGTTACGAGGTACCCGTATTTGTCTTAGCTTTATATACTCACTATATTACTTTAAATAAGGTTTGGAAGAGAATAGATTTTTGTTTCCATTCCCCCTCAATGCTTTGAACCATTTATGACAAAGTTTCTATTATTCAGTTAGCTGATTTCTCACTAATCCCATGGGTAACCACAACTATGATGGGCCTGCCTTCATTGCCGATGTCTAAATAGAATAAAATGTGATAAAAAAAATGAATTTATTGATGTTTTTTATGCTATCAATAAATTTTGTCATTACATTACCAATTTCCATTTATTTGTGCATACTGATCATGTTGTTATTTGTTATTTGATGAATAAACCAGTTAATAATGGAAGTAAAGATAAACATGGGATGATGGCCTAATACCTCTATGCTTGGTCGTCAACCCCACTACCATTCCATTAAAGATAAAGATGAGATCATGGCCTAATGCCGCTATGGTTGGTCGTAAACCACATTACCACAAGAGAAATCCAGCTCAAGACCTACCTCTTACTGGGAAAGCGGAGCATCAGGTCTAGTGTTGTATATCGTGAACCGTCAACTTAATTTTGTTTAGGGTTTGTTTAATATTTCCACTAAAATTGGCGTACAAGCTAGGAGCTGGTTCTGTTACTTTTTCCATGCTTATAAGTAGTACAGTCGATGAACACAAGGGTTCTAAGAGAAAAAATATGTGATATTGATGCACAGGGTTTAAACACCCAGATGATATTGATGGTCAGGGTAATAGAGTTTGTTTTCATTCATTTTCCTGGCCATGTGTTGAGTAGCATTAGCTTATTTAATTATGTGCTTGGCTGCCCATGCGTTGCAATCCAATCAACAGCCGTAATTTAACCTTATCAGCGGCCGTGATTCTTGCATGTGTGTCAATAAACAACCTATGGTTTGCTTCCTATACCGAACAAGCTAAATCGATGGATTACGCCGATTCCAGTTGTTTTCTTATTTTTTTAAATTGCTTTGATGTTGCTCGTTAAACGCAAGACTGCCTTTGATAATCGATGGGGTGGGGTAGAGCCTGGGAGTGGACGAGTATGATGTGGATCTTCATCTGATGATGCATTTGGGTGCTTAAAAATTGACATTGTTAAACTGGAGATTATTATATTCGAAGAAGAAGGTGATCCGAACAAATTGAATGCATGGTGCAGTGCTTGTTTTTGGATCACGAAGGCTAATGCCTCCTACAAGCTTGGGGATGCAAAGAGTGTCAGGACTGGGTTAAAGATCCCAAAATAACACCACAATGTGATCATATTCCCTACCACAACACCTGGGGTTGAAGCTTGTATGGTGTTGTAGCCACAAGACCCCATTAGATGAAAGAAGAGAAGGCCCCAGGTTCCCACCAGGATATATAAGCCATAATTTTTTACATACAATCATATTTATTAAGACATGTGTTATCGCAAAATGAGATAAAAAATTGACTCTAACCAAAATTTCACCTTCGATTTTATATACGCTATGGTGATGTGAAGAAATGCACTCAGTCCGTCTTGAGAGGACCATCCGCACAACACAATGAATTCTACCAAGACCTGGTTTTAGCTAATCATTTGATCAAAACCTACTTCTTACAACCATTTCAGTCAAGATTCAGGGTATAAGGTGGAACAATACAATGTAGGCATCGATGGCAAGATTTCAACACGGGAAACGAACATCAACCCACAAGCGTGGATACAAGGACGACGCATTTGGATGCTTTAAAAATTGATAGGGGGCTGCATAAAAATTTGACAGGGGGCGGCTCCTCATTCGTCGTCAATAGACGACGAAAGATTGAGTAGAACCTTCCCCTTAATAACACCTTCGATGTAATGATTGCATAGAAATGAATTCCTTGGGGAAGTTGTTGACCTTGGTTCTAAATTAATGGGTTTTATAATTTTAAATATTAGGGAACCTATAACTTGTTATTGATTGGAACAATAGATAAATTAATATACATGTTCTAAACTTATCTTTAATGATAAACTTAAGGAAATGGAAAAAGACATTACAAAACTTTCCTTTCATAGAGAACTAAATTTTCTTGATGAGTTGTTTAAAGAAACTCTAAATTTGATTAGAAGAATTGTCAATTCAAGGGGAGCAATTGTTTAAAAAAATGCGGGAAATAATTTTTTTTACCTTGTCCATATCACCTATCAAATCTTTCATCAGAATGGGAGGTATTAGACTATAAACTTTAGGTATTCAAACATTAATATAATGGGACCGTGTGACACATTAAGGATTTACCTTCAATCCTTTACATTTTGAACAACTACATACTATTGAATGGGGATGCTAAATTTTAAAAAGGGACGATAATTGGGATGCTAATAGGGACGCTAATTGGGATTCTAATTGGGATGCTAATTGGGACGCTAACTGGTACATTAATTGAGATGCTAATTAGCATCCAAAGTAGCACCAACTTTTAAAAAGGGACGCTAATTGGGATGCTAATTGGGAAGCTATTTGGAATGCTCATGGGGATTCTAAAGGGGATGCTAATTGGGACGCTAATTAGGATGTTAATTGGGATGCTAATTATCGTCCAAAACAGAGCCAAGTTTTAAAAAGGGACGCTAATTGGGATGCTGATTGGGACACTAATTGGGATGCTAATTGGGATGCTAATAAGGACAGTAATTGGGTCACTAATTAGGATGCTAATTAGCGTCCAAAATAGCGCCAAATTTTAAAATAGGACACAAATAATGCCAGTAAAAGCGCCATCCAGTGGAAAAGCGTCCACTTTGTCCAAAAAATGATAAAAAATACATTAAAAGTGATAGTGGATGCTAAAAAGGAAGCTAAAAGAGACGCTAATCACAGGGTTTTGTTGTAGTGTAGATGGCTTATACAGTCATGACCCAGCCCTTAGATGGATTACACAATAATTCCTAGCTTCTAGACGGTATATACAGTGATAGCCCAGCCTAGGAGGATCATACACAGTCATGTCCCAGCTACAAATAGGTCACAAACCAGGTATAGAATCCCCCAAAAATTGTAAAAACCTTAAAATATGCCCTAAAAATACCTAAAACAGACCTTCCACCAATAGTCCAAGGGCTTCCTTTTCTTACCCTTGACACCCTTTCTATGGACTTAAAACAGCCTCTCCTACTCACATTGGCCCTCGTCCCTCTTTGGTTACAGGTTGTAACAACCTTATTCTAGCAATATACATTTTGCAAATTCATTTTGCAGACCGTCTCTAAACAATACCCTAAGCCTCCACCTACACATATAGCAAACAAATAGTTGGTTGAGGTTAAAATCAATGATAAAATAGCATATTTTGGATGCACACTCCCTAGGGTACTTCCTACAATACATTTCATACCTCATGTGCAAACACATGTTGTTCTCTTTCCTTTATTAACATAAATGGATAGTCTTACAATTGACTAGTAATTGCATAATGAAATGAGGGATGTTACATCCATTTGACAGGACTGTCATAAGTGTTTGGTGTTGTGTTTGGATATATGATAGAAATAAAGGATTTATATATTTGCTAATTATAAGTATCTCAAGGTTAATTTCAACTACCTAGATCTAAGGGCTGCCAAATCAACCCTAGCCCATCACTTTCACACTCACCAAGGCTGCTCCCCTCTCTTATGGAATTTATTATTTTTTGGAGGAGTTGGTCCATCGTTTCAAATGTAGTAGAGTTGATCCTTGATACTTATATATCATCCCAAGAACATGGTTGTGTGGGGGCTACTTTATGATGGAGTTCTATATCAATCCCATTGTTTGCACCCTTCTCTAGGGCATACCTTCTTTGGAGTTGTTTTTAGTAAGAGTTTGAGTTGGTTTAAGAATGAAATGGCCCTTTGCTCACATGTGGCATCATTTAAGAAGAAGAGCACTCTACATTTGAGTCTCTTTGTGCACACATTGTTACGAAGAGAAATTCCTATGGCTTGGGGTACCACTACAGACAAATTGACTCCAGAAATCAACCCTTTCCAATATGCAATAGAAATTAGATATCTAACACTAAAGGATCAGACCTTGTACCTTATTCTGGACGGTTGAAGTAGATCCCCATTGAGCTTTCCAACTTTAGCTTGAATTGATTAATCACTTCCTCAACAACAAGTAACAATACAAGCATACTATATATATTTGTGTTACTATATATTCTAGCATATATAATCAACAATGTATAAGCATTTGAAATCACCCATGGATGAAATGTTCATTCAAACATACATTATTGGACAGGAAAATATATTTCTATTAATATAAAATTAGAGATTACAATGGATACAACCTCTGTTGGCACGTCTGCGAATCGGAGAAACTGAATCCCCCACTTGGGCCTCCACCACCTCAATCCTCCATCTCTCAATAGCAAGCTTACAAGAAAAAGGTAAGCTTGGGAAGAACACAAAATTGATCCAAGAAACAAAGGAATGCAGACTCAAGCACAAGTTCCGGCAACAATGGACTATAGTTTCTTTGCTCTCAATTCTCTCATATGCCTTCAATGTACCAAACAATTCCTTATATAGCTTTTCAAAGGGGTAATGAAAGGTCGAATCCGAGCGATCTCAAGGCATAGGAAAGGCGAGGAGTCAAGTGAGTTGGATCCATGTCAAGGAAAACTCCAAAAGGAATTGGATTATGCACACATCCTGATGTACGCGGTTTTAGGGGTCAAACCTGCATATATATGCGATTAGGGGTTTAAAAGTCGCGTATATGAATTTACACATGTTTATAGGGATGGTCAAGGAAACATCAAAGGACAAAAAAAGGTCCAAGGGGTCTAAGGAGTCTGCAAAGGGACAGGGGGAGGCCATACAAGTGTGATTCACCTGGAGTGGTAAAATCAGATATAATAGATGCCCCCTAATGTGTGAGGTCAGAGGGGTCATACGATGGCCAAAATACATTATAAGTCCATCCCAGAAGTGGAGTGATGAAGGATCCCAAATGGACGACCAGCCACCCAATCAGCATAGTACAATGATACAACTTTGCACATACTACAAATACATATAGCAATCCCTGATACATAAGAGTACAATGGCCATGAATAGGCATGATACAAGATATCACATAAGTGGTCATCGCCACGTACAATATACATAGATCAGAATCTCCATGATGAAGATATACAAAAGACCATGATCTCCATAATGACTGAAGATATATAATGGATCAAGATCTCCATAATGGCTGGAAATATCTGACATATACTGGAATCAAGTCACGAGAGCTAAAATCTCATGAACACTTGCACGATCAAGGAGGTAGCATATAAGAGATGCCACCAATCTGGAAGGTCTTCTACACAAACTGCTTCGAGTATATGTCCTACTATGCGAATAGAGGTGTCGAGGTCAAACATAGTAGTCCATCATCTGATTACCAGCCATTGATGTATACCGTTAACAGATGCGAGATCACCTACCGATAATGAAAATGGGAATCAAGGTACTAGAGTGCAAACTAACAAGTGCGAATAGATGTGTTGAGGTCGAACACTTGAGAGGATCCATTGATCAGGGGACATTGATGTATTCCCAAAGACTGTCTATGGTGAGAGAACCTGCCACTGATGACGGCAAGTCTCAAGGCACTCAAAAATGACTCTAGATTCCAATCCCAGAATAAATGATCTGAATTCGATGGGATGAAATCTGCTGGAAGGAGGGCATTAAGGAATCCCCCGTCATCCAACATGAGGTACTCAGCAAAGCTGTATAATGTGGAAGGACTTGATCATAAGGTGCACGAACCAGTAACTATACTGGGAATGGCCGACATGCAAAGTTAAGATAACTACGGAATGGCCGACTCAGGTTTCAACTTCCTTAGAACAAGAGCATAACGGCGTATGGTGACTGAATAAAGGTAGCATAGACTCGATGTATAAAACTGGGACATCTCTGCAACACAGGAGGCATCGACAGAGGCTCCATGGGGACTGGAATCTTAACCAGTCGGTGGAGATAAACTCAGATAAACGAGTATAGCTCCTAAAGTCAAACTATAAACCCAACCAACGGATGTGATATACAGTGTTCTGTTCGAAGGTGACACGACTCGATAGCTGCCAAAGATAACATCTTTCCTTGTCCGACTTTTTGGTTTTTTAATTTTTTTGGACTTTTTCAAATATTTAAAAAGATTGAAAAAGAATAAAAGTGCTTTATAGTTACAGATTAGGAGGAGACGAGTGTCATAGGGGAAAACAAAATAGTTCCAAGCAGTGGAACATACCTATGCTCAATGCAAGGATACATGTGTAGGATAGCGACACTCGGGGGAAAATCCCCTCCCGGTAAAAATAGGGAATCAAGTTGCAAAGGATATACGAAATGGCTCTGCATGGCTAGACATGAGACAAGCTCGGGCTATATGGTTGAAACTCAATGTCAGGGAAGCTGGCGTAAGGCTCAATAAGGCATGCAAAGCTCATGATAATGCAATCACAACTTGACATAAGGGAGTCCTGAGGGAAATAGTCCAGCAAAAGATCAAGAGGAGTATGAGGCTCTTATGAAATGTCATGGCAATACTATACAACAGACTCCTACACCCTAAGGTACAAAATGTCAGCATGGGCACCAAATGCAAATAAGGCGCTAACTAGGGTACCCATGTAAGATCAAGCTCTACCACTCATACCATGTCACTTCTAAAATAGCGAGAATGTTCCATGACATAATAGAGTGGGTTCATACCTAAGGATGTAATGAAATGGTCAAAAGGTCATGCAAAATGCAAACGGTGATGAAACCTAACCTATATGTCAGTTTAGACATGATACTTGAGACCGACATGAACGGGTCAATCCAACGGCTGAAACAACACTCAAAAAGGTCTCGTACATCATAAATTGGTCTAGAAACGGTCCAAAATGATTAGAAACGGTCCAAACTATAGGAAAGGGGGTAAAAATTTTCAAAATTTTGAAAAATTTCTATAAATAGTAAAAAATTCAAAACATTATAAAACATTTGAAATTTTTACCCAATTGAGCTCAGATTTTCAACAGCGAATTCCAGGAGATCCAGCCGGCGGAATCCACTACTGTTTCTTCTAGGTACTTACCCATGCTCTTCTCTTCCATTTTGATGCATTTTTTTATCAAATTCCATGGTTATTTGGGATTTCTAGGCCAATCCAAGATAGGCGCTGCGGCCCACAAGAAAATCGAGGGTTTTTCCGTGTATAGGGCTGGATATACGCGGAAAATTCCGTCACAGTCGCGTACATATGCGGTTGTTTGGCAAACAGTCGTGTATGAGCTTTTTTAACTATTCTAATGGGCAAACTTGCAATTTTTTGGTCAGGATGGTCCTAGAATGGAGCGAATGTGAACATGGTGATGTAGAGGAGGCAGTAAGGGCCAATCTAATGGCTCAACAAGTGCTACGTGCATGTGGGCTCTACAAATTTTGGTGTCTTGGTGGCTTAAGGGCCAAACTAGGACTATTGCAGATGCTGGTTGACTACTGGGATCCAAACTCAGAGTCATTCCAGATAGATGGGATGTCGCTCACCATAGAGGTGGAGGACATATACTTTATTACTGGACTTTCTCGACGGGGGGAAGTAGTGAACCTACGTTCTCGCGGGCCCAGAGGTGGCCTTGACTATAGATGAGTACATTGCGGTGTATTGCTATCCGGACACGGAGAAGGTGGGGAGTCAGATCCCAACCAACTCTATACAGGTGTTGGGCCTAAAGGCCATCCTACTGACACTGGGCAGGATAGCAGGCTTGGCTTCATTCCAACAGGAATCGTGGCCTCTAATGTTCTATGCAGTGGAGTGCATGAGACCCACGGTATATGACTGGAGCACCACACTACTAAGCAACATGAAACATCAGCTCAGTGAATGTAATATGGGCAGAGTGCGAAACTTTGGTTTCAACAGCATATTGAACACGTTTTTCTTCGAGCGTGTTCCAGGATTGAGCCATAGAGTTGACATTCCTCTACATGGGGTTCGAGATCCAGCCCAACGTCGTTGGGTGGATGTGATGCGCAAACTGGGTGGAGGTAGGGTGTCCAACCTCTATCCAACTGATTTCTTTCCATGGTGGCGACGACAGATAGTTGCCATCGATGACTACCCCTACGCGGGGATAGATTTTCGGGGGGAATCAAACATGCCGCTACCACCAGGATCGACATATGGTGACATAGGTAACGAATCTCGACCCTCTCTTTAAATTTTTGAGTTATTTAATTTTTTTGTGTTTTCTGATTATATGGAATCAAAAGACATGCTTTTGGGTGACAATACATATTGACATCTACCATTTGTATGCAGATGTGGTACCACGCTGGCTTGAAGGCTTCCCTCATCACAGACGGAGGGGAAGAGGAGACGATATCACGGGTGTGGATGCAGAGCGGACGCTCCAGAGCATTCATACCAACTTTGTTAGGCTAACCCACAGAGTTCTCATGGCGCAAGCTGAGGACTTGCCTAAGGCTATGCAGCGCCAGGTGGTGGGTCTACCATGAGCATGGGTGTGATTATTTCGACAGCTAACTAGAGTCATAGTGACCTTCCATGATCACAACCCCCCTCCTCCTCCACAGGCTTAGAGACCTAGGAGTGACACATTTTGTATTACCGTGTATTATATTCTGGTGGCTCGAGAGCCCCATTTTTGTATTATGACACTATCTATTACCACATTTTGGATGTATATAAAAAGTTTTATGATGATTGGTTTATTTATTTACATGTGTAAAAATTTGTGTTTGTGATGAATTTATTGTGTATGAAACAAATGCCAATTTAACACATAGTTAGCATATGAGTCGGCAACATGATTATTAATTCTTGGAATATGTATGTATGTTATATTGTCAAATTGTTGTTCTAATAATATCACACGTAAGAATCTTCTTAATAATTTTGGATCTCTAACATGGTACAAACCATTAAGCTGTGACACTACTAGCTTCGAATCAAGACGTACCTCAAGAGATAGAACGCCATGTAAAATGGAATCCTGTAGAAGCTCAATAACGGCACTATATTCAGGAACATTATTTGAAGATGGCCGTAAACATACACCTCCTGAAGACAATACTTGACCCATAGGAGTATAAATCACTCAAGTAGCAGAGGCTTAGTGTTGAGTGTGATGGCTCGCACCATCCGTGAATCCTACGAAGGTGGAAGATTCCATTGACATCTGCCAAAATAAATGGAAACTAATCACAAACCCGATCACTATAAGAAAAAGACCTAACTATGCAAAACTGTACAATAATATACAATAACTAGCCTTGGATGAAAAATCATGCATAGTATTTTTTGAGGTAGATCCTATTCCTAGGCTCCGCCAAGGCCGTTCCCTCATAATCCACTAACTCATAAGTGCCCTTCTCTAACACACGTTTGACGACATAAGAACCACGCCACATGGGGTTAAAATTTCCTTCCCCCAAGGGTTCTTTTGGTTGATCCCACAAAAGGACCGATTCTCCCTCACTAAACCTCCTTGGACAGAAAGACTTATCGTACTGGACCTTTACGTGACACTTACTTACTTCTAGAGCCACCAAGGTGTCTCAACGTTGCTCATCAAGTTGCTCAAGGTGGACCAAATGCTCCTCTAATGGTGAAGTGTCTGGTAAGAGCTCTATGACTAGATTCAAAGAAGGAATCTCGCATTCAACCAGCAATACCAACTCCACTCCATGTACAAGTTGATATGGAGAAAAACTTGTGGCAGTATTCACAGCGGTTCTATACGCCCACAAAGCAGGATATAACATAATGTGCCAATTATTCTTGCTTTGTGCGATGGTTCGTTGGAGAATGTATTTGAGTGACTTATTCACTGCTTCTACCTGTCCATTCACTTGAGGGTAGTAAGAGGAGGAATGCTCTTGTTTGTACCCTAACTTTGATGCCAACTCTTCCATCATACGATTCTGAAAGTGTGAGCCATGGTCAGTGACAAGCTCTTTCGAAATCCTGAACCAAGTAATAATCTGGTTGAATACGAAGTGCACAGCTGTATCACCATCAAATTTAACTATAGGCATAGCCTCAGCCCATTTCGTGAAGTAATCAACAGCCACTATGATATGATGATGCCCCCTAGCTGAAGCTGGGTTGCAATCCATAAAATCAAGCCCCCACTTAGTGAAGGGACCGGTGGTGATGATGGGATGTAACGAGGTAGGTTTCGAGAGTATATTACATGAAAACACCTGGCAAGGGTGGCACCCCTTGACCGCATATACACAATCTTTAAAGATCGACGACTAGAAATAACCCGCTCTTAAGATTTTTTGGGCTGTAGAAAGCCCAGATAAATGACCACCACATGCCCCTCCATGGCAATCATTCAGCACTACCTCAGGCTCTTCATGGGTTAAACAATGTCGTAAAATGGAATCTACCCCACGGTGGTACAAAGTGTTATCCACTATGAGGTAATTCTTAGACACGTGACGTAATCGTCGTCGTTCATCCCATGAGAGGTGAGTAGGGACCTTCAATGTTAGTAGATACATAATGATATCCCCATACCATGGGTCTAAATTTGAGATTAAGAAGATGTGTTCATCGATAAACATATCTTCACAAACCAACTCCTTGGCCTTGCTTGGGAAATCCGATATAAGCTCTGCAAAAATTAACGATTTCTTCGATTTTGTCGAAACAAACTCGAGATCGAATTCTTGCAGGATGATGGTCCATTTATTATACTTTCCCCCAATCATCCTTCGGGTGAGGATGAATTGAAACGGATTGACATGGGCTACAACCAAGGTCTGGTGAAGGAGAATATAATGTCTCAACTGTTGAACCGCATGCACGGTAGCTAAGGCAAGCTTCTCAACATGAGAATAATGGATCTCTGCATCAATAAGATTCCAGCTCAGATAGTATATGACATGCTCTTGGAGCTCCTCATCCTCTTGAACCAAAACCATACCAATCGTCTCCATGGACGCAACCACATAAAGTAGAAAATCACGGCTATAGTCTGGGGGACTAATCACCGGGGCTGATGCTAGGGCTCGCTTGAGCGCATCAAAGGACTCCAGGGCTTGCTCATCCCAACAAAAAGTGGTGTCCTTCTTCAAAAGACGCATGAAGCCTCTAGTCAAATTGGCAAAATTGACAACGAATCTCCGTAAGAAGTTTGTCATGCCTTGCAAACATTGAAGATGACAAATATTTTTCGGGGGAGACAACTAAAGTATTGCCTCAACCTTCAAAGGGTCGACTCTTATACCCTCTTTAGAAACAATGAATCCTAATAAGTAACCTGACTTCACACAAAATATGCACTTGTGAGGATTTAACCTAACCAAATAATGGCGGCATCTTTCGAATACCAATCTCAAGTGATAGGAATGACGCATTCTCATATGAGAATGAGCAGCAAGGTCATCCAAAAATAGTTCGATAATCGACTTGAGATCATGGAAGATCAAGGTCATGGCCCGCTAAAAAGTAGATCTGGTGTTCTTAAGGCCAAAAGGCATTTTTCAATATGCAAAAGTTCCCCAAGGACAAATAAATGCGGTCTTATGTTGGTCCTCAGGTTTAATTTGTATCTGATTATATCCGGAAAAGCCGTCCATGAAGGAAAAAACCTCGCTACCCGCACACTCATCCAAAATCTAATCAATAAATGGTGTGGGGAAATTGTCCTTAGGACAGGCATGATTCAAATCATGGAAATCATTACATATGCGGATCGCTCCCTGCTTCTTATCCACCGGAACAGGGTTTGAAACCCACTCCATCAAGGGAACATGATAGATAAAACCCGCTTTCAACAGTTTCTCTATCTCTGCCTCAATCATGGGTGCTTTCCTAGGATTCACTGCACGCAAATGTTGTCGAATAGGCTTAGCATTAGGATAAGTCTTAATCTCGTGTTCGACAATACGAGGGTCGATACCTGGCATTTCATCGTAAGACCAAGAAAATATATCATGAAATTTTTTAAACAGCTCGGTGTATTCATGAATCTCAACATGGGAACATTCTGCCCCAATATAGACATTTTTTATCCTGCCAGGATCATGAGAGATATTGATAGGAATCGTTGGAGATATATTTGCCATGTTCCCATCAGCCATCGGGCCAGGAGAGCTTAATGGAACCATGGGACTACCAATTCTCTCGCAAAGAACCTCCCTAAAGTCCTCATGCTCCAAGCGGTCAAGCTCGAGAAGAAAGGAAGATCTATGATGGAGCTCTCCCCATGGTGGCTCAGCTCCTGACATAGCCTCAATAATCGCTTCATCTGAAGGGAAAACACTATCAAGGTAGTCATGCACATGAGAAGACTATACTGCCCATGCAAGCAGCACATAAGGGTCCTCCTCCTCTGTTCGCGAAGAGGAAGGACTGAGCTTTGCAACACACTCAATATTAGCTTGATAAGCTACCATAGTTGTAGGCAACGACATGTCCATCACGATGGGGTCACTCGAAGTACTCGATGTAGGAAGAATCCAAGGATCCTCCATATAACTTGTGCGAAAAGGCACCGATCTCATAGATGTCAAAGCCTCACCGGAACTAGACCCTATCATAAGGATCAGTGTAGGACAACTAAAACTTCCCATGAGGGATGGATACATGCCCACACCCACACTCCCAGTTGCTGGCTGAGAGTGCTCAATGATCGGGATCGAAGCTCCCGAAGATGTGATAACTAACGGATTCTTGAATGACATTTGATCAATCGTGACTATCTTCCTATTAAATGGAAAGCATACAACGCGAAATAGGGAAGAAGCTACGGCTTGCATACTGTACATCCAATTCCTACCCAGCAAGAGATTGTAGTCAAGGGGCGCATCAACCACCTCGACCTCTATCGCAACCGTCTTCCCTCCCAAATGGACCTTAAGGGAAGGGAGAATCCCATGCGGCCTAAACGATCTCCCATCAAACGCAGCTAACATGGTCGTCAATTTAGACAACTCAGGGGAACCCAAACCCTTCCAACATGATAAAGACGTCACAGAAGCAGCAGTTCCTTTGTCAATCACAGTGCGCTTGACAGTCATGTTAAGACATTTTATGTGAATCAAAAGAGACACATAGTAAGGAAAACAAGGATGAAGTCTTGCAGTTTCAAATTTAATCATGGAGGGAGAATTATCATCATTCACACCAAGGGCATAAAGCAAAGCCTTCCTTTGCGAAGGACAACTCTGAAGCACTTCCAGTGCAGACATCGCACAAGGAGTATGGCCCAAATCCTCGACAATAGAATAGTTTTGGACAGCTTGGGCATTAGGATTGTGCACCGAACTCTTAAGGACTCCCTTAGGAATGTGAGGTGCAGCTTCAGGCTTATCCATAGGTTTCTCAATACGCAAAGGAGTCCCTGGTGGATCAGGCTCCTTCCCTGGGCTAGGTTGTGAAGAACCATAGTATTTTTCATAGGTCACAACTTTCATAGCACGTACCATGTTAATGCAACCACGACCAATACCCTCCAGTGGATCTTGATCACCACTAGACTGATCATGGATCCTTGAGTTCATATTTTGATTGTGAGGTAAAGGGTTCGTTAGCACAGCTGGGCCCTATGCCAAGAATCTCGAGGCTTCATCTATACGAGGGCACAAGTAAGTGAGGTGGTTGTCCTTACACAACTTGCAAGGAAATTTAACCTTACTTTTAGCTTGCTTGTCCCCCCCATCATTACGGGCATTCTTGTCATTATTATTAGCATTTTCATTTCTATTCCCACCCTTACGATTATTCTTACCCTTCTTTTTATTCCGTCTGGGCTGCTAGTTACCCTTCTGGTTTGACGATTGCACTGAAAGCACACTCGCTGTTTGGGCGGGTTGAGACAAAGCCGTGGCTTGTCCCAAAGCAGATTGGTTGATTGACAATTGAATAACTTGTTTTGCAACCGAATCCGCAGGTTTCGCACTCGCACAACCAACAATGCCATCGACATGTGGTCCAGGTTTAACTTTGGGATCGAAACTAGAACGAGGAGCATTAGGAATAATCTCATATAACAAACCGGACTGAGCATAAATCAAGTTCAGTTCCTGCGCCCTAAAAATGGCTTGTTCCTCATTTTTCACTCTGGATGTAGAAACATCCTTCGCTATATACGACAATAACGACTTAAGGAACCATTCGAGGAGGAATTCCAGCGGTATAAAGGATTTAATTAACCTCTTCCGTCTACACCACTCTTGGATATGATCCGAGATATGTGTGGCTTTATCCTACCGAAATGTCGACAAGAGTTCAGTACCAATGTCATAACGCACTGGTAGCTAGAAGTGGTTAAGAAAAGTCATCGCTAGGTCATCGACCAAAGCGAATGCGCCCCTAGGTAGCTCTATATACCATTTCGCGATGGGCCCTGTAAGGGTGCATTGAAACAAACTTAAACGGATTGAATCCTGATGTAAGGAATTCGAAGAGCACCATAGGTGAAATGTAGTAACATGTTCGCTCAGATCCTCTCCCGGTTTGCCCTTGAATTTGGGTATGTCCGAGGGAAGCTTAGTAGGGACAGCTGGCCAAGCCGAGTCATGAGCTACATGATCGTTCGTCAATCTCGACAAGTCAAGAAGATTCAGTGTTGCGAGGAAAGGGAGCCTAGGATGATTAGGTCGATGGACCACTCTCTGATAGTTCTGATTCACATAGGTCTGATTACCATAACCACCATGGCCTTGGCCATAGTGCCCTCCTCCCGTTTGACATGTATAGGGTGGCATGGAAGCACCATAGTGCGGTGTACCTTGACTATTCGGAGCTACAAATCCGTAATTTGAAGAGTAAGCGGGTTGTTGATACCCGCACCCATAAGGTGAAGAACCCTGTCCATACTACGTCCCATAATAGGGTCCATAAGTCATCGCATGAGATGTCCCATGAGACACTCCGTAAGTAGGAATATACGCTCCGGAAGTAGTAATGTGACCTCTATAAATATGAACATGACCTCCCGAAACAACAGCTGGTGCATGAACGTGAGACACAACTGGTCTAGTAACCGCAGTACGGACCTGACTCGTAGCAACATTTCGGCCTGAAGGACCATGTGAATGAGGTGGAGGGTGAACATTCAAAGAACTAGGGACAGAGGACGAAGGGACTTGTGCAATTATGTATGTGTTATTCCCTATAGTCACTTGTCTATTTATCACTTATTGACAGTGGTTTCCTGGACTGTCTATTTATCTCTCCCAAAGGAGGAGGAGATGTAGAAGGTGGAAGTCTTGCTAAACGACGAGAATGGCGAGGTGCCGCACCCAAATCCACAATGACTCAAAAAATATAAAAGACTCTCTATCTATTCAAACCCTAGGCAAGCTAATGTGCACAGAGCAATCACCAATAAAATCTAAATCCAAATGCAAGCAATCAAGGGTAGGATAAGTGAGCTCCCGAATGAAGCAGGAATGTCTCGCCTAGGAGAGGCTTGAGACTCCCATACACAACAAGCGGAGGTACATAACCAATTATTGTGGCCCTCAGCTTCAATGCGTAAAGTGACTGTGCTATCTGACCCCAACCTGGCTGGGACACCTGTAGAATAACCCCTGCAAAGTACCCCCTTGATATCCTAGGTAAGGTCACTAAGGTCACCTCAATATAATCAATGCTTAGGCAGGCAGTTGCAGGCGGGATTGACCGTATGGGCAGGGTAGCAAAGCTTGAAACTCTCGAAAGAGCCCCCAGATACGAATACAATCCTGGAAATATCTCCAGTGCTACTCAGTTATGACTAGGGGTCATCCCAGTCAATAACCGCTCACACTACCTCGTGCTGAACTCCCTTTTGAGAGGAGGATCCTGAGAAACACTGGTTATACCAAGGAATTTCACACACTCACCTGGACAGACACATACATGTTGTTGTTTAGTGGTCTTGGAGAATTTACTCACAATGAACTATTCCAAGACCCTAAAACCTAATCTTGTTAGTGAACCCTATCAAATAAAATAGTTTAGTTCATTTTAATTAAGCGTTGATTTTAATTGGCTTTATTACTCAAAAGAGGGATATGGCCGTGCAAATAATGGTGTTATGACACAACATGAAGTAAAATGCACACCTAACAATCAATGCAAATGCATTGTGTCCATGAAAAACAGGGTATGCTACTACATGAAATGCACAATTCTCTTCAAATGATAAATACAAGCTTTCCTATATGAAATCCTGATTAATACTCCAAAGCAAATCTAGTGCAAGTACTATGCAAAATGCAATATGCAATGCATGATGATAAGCAAATATTTTTGGATTTTTTGAAATAAAAATGAGATATAAAAGCAAAAGAATGATTCTCCAACCCCCAGACTTTGCAAGCACACTTGAGCAGCACTCAAGCAAAGCACTAAGGTAAAAGAAATCTAATGCACTAATCCCAAAACAAAAAATTGAAAATTCAATGACAAGAACATTCTTCAAAAATAAAATTTACCCTAAAAAAAAATGTGTCTGGTCAGAAATAGAGGTGTATACAGACTCTAGTAGTATCAAAGGAGACTCAGCAATCATCAAAATTCACCCAGCAACCATTTAAATCCCTATAGAAGGAAAAACTAAGGGCATATGCAACTGTTCGTAGTAAACCCGCGTGTGTACGTGGAAATAGCAGGGAAACCCACGTATATACGTGACTGTGAGTTCAAAACTTGTGTACAGGAAGAAAGGTGCATAAACATAAAGGAAAAAAGACAAGCTGAGACAAACTTCACACCAATCAGACACTACCAGGCAAACATGCCCCCAGACCCAACACATAAACAAGAGAAAAAGAGCAATTCAAAGTCATTGAATGCTGATAGAAAACCCCCAAAGGACAACTACTAGGAACTCCCTAGTGGAGTCGCCAGTTCTGTTACAGAGAGAAATTCCTATGGCTTGGGGTACCACAACAGATAGCTTGACTCCAGAAATCAACCCTTTCCAATATGCAATAGAAATTAGAAATCTAACACTAAAGGATCAGACCTCGTACCTTATTCCAGACGGTTGAAGTAGATCCTCGTTGAGCTTTCCAACTTTAGCTTGAATTGATTAATCCCTTCCTCAACAACAAGTAAACAATACAAGCATACTATATATATTTGTGTTAGATCTATTCTAACATATATAATCAACAATGTATAAGCATTTGAAATCACCCATGGATGAAATATTCATTCAAACATACATTATTGGACAGGAAAATATATTTCTATTAATATAAAATCAAAGATTACATTGGATACAACCTCTGTTGGCACGTCTGCGAATCGGAGAAACTGAATCCCCCACTTGGGCCTCCACCACCTCAATCCTCCATCTCTCGATAGCAAGCTTATAAGGAAAAGGTAAGCTTGGGAAGAACACAAAAGTGCTCCAAGGGACAAAGGGATGCAGACTCAAGCACAAGTTCTAGAAACAATGGACTATAATTTCTTTTCTCTCAATTCTCTCATATGCCTTCAATGTACCAAAGATTTCCTTATATAGCTTTTCAAAGGGGTAATGAAAGGTCGAATCCAAGCGATCTCAAGGCATAGGGAAGGCGAGGAGTCAAGTGAGTTAGATCCATGTCAAGGAAAACTCCAAAAGGATTTGGATTATGCACACAGTTTTAGGGGTCAAACCCGCGTATATACGTGATTAGGGGTTTAAAAGTCGCGTATATGAATTTACACATGTTTATAGGGATGGTCAAGGAAACATCAAAGGACAAAAAATGGTCCAAGGGGTCTAAGGAGTCTACAGAGGGACAAGGGAAGGCCATACAAGTGTGATTCACTTGGAGTGGTAAAATCAGCTATAACACACATCTCTAGGTCACACCACTCCAAGAAGCCTTCCAAGTCATCTAAGAAAGAGTGATCATGTTAGGAGAGGACAAGTGGCATGCTGGTGAATATGTCAAGCACATATGAACTCTTCAAGGCTAACATCCTAAGGCTTTGACCTCATTTTATTAATTTTTGTTTTGGTGGTAGTTAGATGGAAACCTACAAAATAACAACATATCCTCATTTGCAATGTGTTTCTTCCATTGTGGAGAAATGTCCCAGGCCATTGGTTTGAATGCTGAAGATATATTTGCGGATTTGGACCTAGATTTTGGGATATTCAAGGCTATCATTTTGCATTATAAGGCTGTTTTCATGTACTATTTTTTTCTTTTCCTACTTGAAAAATACTTCTGCTAATATAATGTTTATTAGCCATCATAGGAGGGTTGTGAAGAGTGATCTGTTTGTCCTCTTAATACTTGATAATATCAGGTCTGAATTGTACAATGTATGGATTGATTATTAAATGGAATATTGTCTCTTTATTGGATATATTCAACTTTAATGTTATAATTTGAGGCACATATATAATCGAATTGCTGTAGTATATTTTTGAGTTTTGTACATTGGCTGTATGTGTAAATTGCAGACCTGTTATGGCCAAGCCTTAAAAATATTGTAGAAAAAGCTTGACATGCCTAATCAGGGATTTTGGCTAAAGTGAAAGATACAATTTTTATAAGCCTATGAATGAGGAGTTCAACAATCAACACCATTGACATTAGTTTACATGGAGGGCTTGGTCCTTTTGATTAATTCCATTCCCATATTCTCATACATGATAGAACCCAAGGAAAAATCTACTATCCCGCCAATCCTGCACTCATAAAAAGTGTTGTCTACCGAATTCCTACTCTCCATGTGATGTTTGATGAGGTCGGAACCACTGTCAAAACCCCAGGTGCTTCTTAGATGGACTCAAATCCTAGCACTTCAATTATCCTCTAGGTTTTGTCTTTCAAAAACCCCAACCCTTCAAGTATCTTCTAGGTTTTTTCTTTCACAAGCCCTAACACCTTCCTTCCTTGCATAAAGACAAGTAAAAAGACTCTAGGAAAGGTTTTCTTCAAGTTACAATTCATCCAATCAACTCTCACATGATTCTACATGAACACTAGAACTAAAGACACTCTCATGAGGGATCAAGTCTCAACATATTACAAATCTGAAATTTACTTATTAACAACAGAATTGTTACAGCCACAAATCTACCCTCTTAGCTTCTATATACTTGTCAAATCACTCAACAAAATTAGATAACTGTTTATGATAATTCAGCATACCAAATAGCCCTAGAAACTACTCATTCACCATGAGAATATACTTTGAAAACCATCTCTTCAAGTACACAGTCTGGAAAAGAATGTACACTTGTCATATACATAAAAATGAAGTTACAAGTACATACCAATAACGTATCACAATTTGGTACAAAATAGTCCTTCAAGCTTATCCACAAGCTAAGAGTCTCCAATGCATCCAAACCCTAGCAGCTAGGGTGTCTACCATTAATAAAAAACACTAATGAGCAATACAAAGGCCTAGCAATGTATCCCACCAAGCTATCTAGCCACACCAAAATCCTTAAAACAAGTTAGCACCAACACCAGGAAGTCCATTCTTGATCTTTCACCAAGTTTGCATCACACAAACTCTCTAAGAAAAGTGCTCCAAGACTCCTCTAGGGTTTCTTTGCCATAAACCCTAGGTCCTTCTCACATGGACTCAAACCATAGCACTTCAAGTATCCTCTAGGTTTTATCTTTCACAAACCCCAACCCTTCAAGTATCTTCTAGTTTTTGTCTTTCACAAACCCTAGCACCTTCCTTCCTTGCATAAAGACAAGTATAAAGATTCAAGGAAAGTTTTCCTTCAAGATACAGTTGATCCAATCAACCCTCACTTGATTTTACATGAATAATACAACTAAAGACTCTCTCCTCCCTTCATATATAATAGGTGAGGGACGCCAACAATTGTAAAGTGGACTAAATCCACAAGAAACCTAATATATTGTCAAGATATGGTATCCTCTTGAAGTTCTCTTAGTCGAAGGTTTACACACATATTTGTTTTTGCATTATGGAAATGTTGTTGAACAACAAGATAAACAAATCAGTCATTTCCAACAATGTAACTTAAGGCAATTTCATTTTGATGTCATTTCAAAATAATTCCAGCCAAGAAACCCTATATTTTTAAATGCATGTGTGGGTAAATGATCAGCTCTTCAACCATTTTTTAGGCTCGAAATGAGATAGTACAACAAAGTTTTGTTGCTGATTTTCCCAGCCATCGTCACCATCTCAATATTTGGAAATTTCATGTAGTTTTGCACACAGATATTTGTTTTTGCATTATGGAAATATTGTTGAACCACAAGATAAACAAATCAGCCATTTCCAACAATGTAACTTGAGGCGATTTCATTGCAAAATAATTCCAACCAAGAAACCCTATATTTTTAGATTCATGTGTGGGTAAAGGATCAGCTCTTGAGCCATTTTTTAGGCTGGAAATGAGATAGTACAACAAAGTTTTGTCACTGATTTTCCCAGCCATATTCACCATTCAAATTTTGGAAATTTCATCTAGTTTTGCACACAGATTTTTGTTTTTGCATTATAGAAATGTTGTTGAACAACAAGATAAACAAATCAGTCATTTCCAACAATGTAACTTGAGGCAAAATTCCATTTCCTTGTTTAAACATTTTTCTTCATGTCAAGCTGAGAATATTGTGATGATGGAGGAACCTACATCTCTCTCTTGAAGATATTGTTAATAATTTTGCATGTTGGCACCCTCATGTTGATTATGTTTAAACTTTATACAAGCCCTATCCAATCTTGGATGGAAGAGGCTTGTGGGAAGAATTGCCATGCATGTTAAATGTCTGATGATATTGTACATGCTCATGATATTGCGATGAACATTGCAGTATGTTTGCTTATGATGATTATTTTCAATTTACATTGATGAGTTATAAGCACACATCAAGGAGAACACCTATGATGATGATGATTGCTCTAAATTATGTCCTTGTTGCACAAAATCAAAAATATACATATGGGTGTCAAATTCGCAAGACCTAGATTCAACATGAGACCCACTTCTCAACACCAAATCAACAAGGGGTATGCATTTCTTTCAATGCTTGAGCACTAATTTTTATATTTGTATTTCAATATTCCTAGCGAAGATCATTCTCTTTAACATAGCCCCCACCTGTAACATCAATTTCATGATAATGTGGTTGATCCCTCAAAATCCCTGTATACTCTAGTAGAGCAGATAATGGTGCCCGAACTACATTTGTAGTGGACAAACACATCCCATATCTTCTAGATCCATTGTTCCTAAACCCTTCAATGCTCGTACTATAAGTTTCCATTTAAATCAGGACCTCGAATTGGGGTTTAATTTTCAAAATCATGAGACCTCGACTTAGGGTTTGGTAGATACAATGTCTAAATCTAAAAGGCCTCCCTGGGCCTCCCAACCCAGGTCTCACTTGTACAAGTTGTAGGTTAGCATAAAACCTTAGTTTTTGTTTAAACAAGTGTTCAGCCTTGAATATCTGCATCTACCATATGAAGGATTTGTTCAACATTATTAAGTACCCTTATTTGAAAATTGTTCTTCAATGACTAAAAATGATCATGCTTGATGACAAAAAGAGGTATAGTCCAAAGAGTAACATCTGAGACATGTGCATTGAGTTATTCGGTTCATTGGAAATAGGGGTAAACACTAAAACCAAGAAGCGTAAAACCATGCATAAATATATGATCTTCGTAGAAACTTGTGTAAATATCAAGAAAATAGTTAATGAAAAAATGAATAGATAAGTATTGTGTTATTCAGTTGATTGGATACAAGGGTTGAATCTATTATTAAACATTTTTAAAATTTTTATAACATTTAGTTTAGGAGTTTGTTGCGATGAGTCGAAAGTTTATCTAAGTTAAATGTAAGCCTACGGGTGTAGAGTAAGGAGAGAGGAGTGACCAAGAAAATGAATAATCAGGCTAGTGTAAAGGGGAGAAGTGACCTAGATGTTGTGTAATCAGGTCGATGTAGTGATAGAAGCTCTCAGAATGTGAACTCATCTATAGAGGTTGGATAAAGTAGTGCATTTCGTCAGATATCTGACATATATGCTATACTATCAATATCTTCAATTCATTTATATGAATTTAGCTATGTCTACAGGGAGCACAATATGAGTACAGAACGTTTGTCCAAGGAAGCATTGAATATGAAAGATGGCCTCCTCTCCTTCTCATAAATTTTAGAAGGAGAAATCTTTGAAGAAGGCATGATACAATTAATTTAAGAGATTTTCGATTTTTGTGGCATAGTATTTTTTGGTTCTATGGGATACATCAACATATTTCTTGTTTTAGTTGGGGATATAGAGTTTTTTTTCATCCCCTCAGGGGTTTGTTTTCTCCACCCTCGATGCCTTTTTGGATATGTTGTTTGGGCTCCTTATGTTCTCCGTGTGGTATTGCTACTTCAATCATCTTGGGATTGTGGGTTCCATCCCTCCCCTTGGGAATTTTTTTTGATACTTATGATCTCCACTCGTTAATGGATTGACTTATTGTCAGTACTATGTAAAAGTTACCTTTTATTCACTATTGAATATCAAGGAACACCTCTTTTTCTTTTGAAAAAATGTTACAGAATATTTGCAAATGATTTTATCACATATATTGAGATTCTTAAACAGGGTCTTTCATATTTTTGGGTGAAGAAAAAAACTAAATTAAAATAGGTACACCTAAGAATATTGTAAAAAACATAGTTTGTATTTTGAGATAAATTGGTTGAAGCATTTTCTATGGAACGACTTGTTATCTATATCGTCTTAAAGGACTATGTGATCAACTGTTATATTGGGAAATTATTAATATTATTCAAGAAAAATGATATCACCATTAGGTCATGCTTATAAGTCTTTCCAAGTTTTTTGCTAGTATTTTTCTATTATTTGCCAAAAAAAATTTCGGCCATGGTGCAAGTAGAACCAAACAGGTATTTATCAGACATGTCTTCCTCTGGTGAGGGGAGTTTGGGAAGGCTAGAGGAAAGCGAGACATCCAGTAGATCTACAAGGGCTAGATCAACTAGATGTCATAAGATCAGAAGAAAATTAAATAAATGCATGGAATTTTTTCTCAGAGGAGAGGGTTCATGTTCCTATGATGATGAGATAGTAGGAGACATTGAGGTTCCCTTAAGGTTCAAACACCTAGTGAAACAATGGGTACCTAGGGATCTTCCTCAATTAAACATTGATTTTTGTGTGAATGAGAGGGTATATAGAATTGCACCGTTGTCATTACATGGATTGGGGTTGTTATACATGGATGGCATAAAGGTTGGATACGACGGATGTACATAATTAATGGAGTATGTTGGACCCTCTTACAACTACAATGATTAGATGTGCCTGGTCCAATATACACGAAGTATGTGTAGGTATGGGTTGTCAGCAAATTATTTACAACTGAAAGACAAAGATCAAAATAAAGGAGCAACGTTGTACATTGACGGAAGGCCAAAAATAATTGGGAATATTGTGGGGTTTATAAACATTACACAACCAGGGTCTACACTTAAGAAAACCAACTACATATTCGAGGCGCATGAAGGAAACCGTGTCTTTGTATGTGTCATTAAATCAATAGCTGCTGGGGAAGAACTGCTTATTAATTACAATTTGAATTGTGTAGATACAAACATGATTAGTATGGTTATGGTACATCCAACAATTTACCCAACTGTTTATTAATTAATTTAACATCTTTAGGATTTTTCGTTAGGATATAATTATAATTTTCTATTAAACTTCTTATGTTGACTTCGCAAGGAGGTGATGGGGGGCTCATCACCCCAGCAGAAGGTGAGAGGAGTACACGATCCACGAGGCAGTAGGTATACATCAAAATGTTATGTTTTAAAATTTGTTTATTGAGTATTTTGGTTTCGTTAGGTAATTTTTAGTATTTTTTTGATACAGGGTTCTTTCAGGGGCACCTCCCTCATAGTAGATGTTAGTAGACTTTCCTCAAGGAAGCAGGTATACATCGATATTGCCATTGTTAAAATTTAGGATGGAAAAACAGACCTATTGTTATGTATTTTCATTAGTATATCCGGTTCGTTTATATAATATTATCTATTTTCCATCCAGAGTGTTGATCAAGGAAGCCAACTAGCAATTGATCAAACGACTGCAACATTGGGGAAATAGGTAAACATGAATGTAATTCTATATTTTAAATATTTTAAAATTGTACACATGTATATCATGTAGCATAATGTTTATTTTGTTATGTATTTTTTCATTTTTATGTTTGCGTTCATTATGATAATGTTGTATACTTTTTTTGCAGGTTGATGATCAGGAAAGTCCCCAGATGTTGATCAGGCGACTGGAGCCTCGGGGAAACCTGTAAACCTAAATGTAATTCCACATTCTAAATAGTTCAAAATTGTACACGTATAAAACATGTAGCATAATGTTTATTTTTGTTATGTATTTTTTAGTTTTTACACATTGCGTTCATTATGATAATGTTCTATACTTTTTTTGCAAGTGGATGATTGGGGAAAGTCCCCAGCCATTGATCAGACCACATCCTTGTCTAGGCATCAGGTAAACCTAGATGTAATTCTAAGAATCTATCATGATAGACAATTTTTGTTAATATAATTTTTTGTGCAGACTATTGCTTCAAAGACTAAGCAATGTTTTATATATTTCTATTGCAGACAGGGGATTTGGTTTATGAAACATCAACTCAACAGTATTTATAGTTTGATGTCTCCCAGTTGATGAAATATAATGAAATTGGTACGTCTGTGAACCCGTTGAAGGTGCTACAGAAGACCATGGAAAAATAAAATGAGGAACTGGTTCTTCTGGCATTGACAGTTCCACAAACAAAAGAGATCAAATCAAAGATTCAATTATTGATCCAGAGATGTCGAGAATTGAAAGTAAGTTCTGAAATAATAATGTAAATCCATTTAGAACTTTATAAATTTTAATTTTATATGATATTGAACTTATAATACAATGGTTTGTATTTACATAAAATTCTGCAGTTTAACTCTGGTGGTGAAGGCGTTGTTGATCCCAGTGACCAAACCACTCCACGTACACCACATACAGCTCCCTTTTTGTCCACTAAACATTTGAAAACACGCTCTGCGACACCCCCGAGGCCAGCAGAGGGTGCAGCCAATGCTGACCGACCCACAATAGATGTTATAGAAGAAGGGGTGGATGCATGGTTTGATACTAATGCTAATGCTGAAGCAACATTTCCTGGATCTTCTCGTGTCACTAGCACTGGTTCAATAGTGACAATATTTTTAGTGAACGATGAACTCGTTCCAATAAATATAGAGAAGATTCCATGTGATTATAGATTGTTCAATTTAGTTTTTATAATTTGTTTCCAATATACTGATAATTTTTTTTAATGTTGACTAATGATGGCCTGATTGTTTTGCAGGAAATGATGTATTTTATAAAATATAAATGATTTGTCCTTGGACATCTTTGAGCCCACCATTCGCACAAGGTGGGACATACAGGAAAAAGATTCAAAGGATGAGTTGACTAATCGGTTGGTTGGTCTGTTCGAAAAAGATAAATTTGATACATCGAAGGTCCTACAGAGGGTTGGACAGCATCTGAAGATTGTCCGAGACCAATATAGGGTTCACCTAGAAAAGAACCCTAGGTATGAGCGCTCTACGATGATTCCATCAAGGGAGTGGAAAGCCCTAGTGGAAGATGGAAATACAAGGGTTTGAGAAAAGTAGGAAAGATACCACCAAGAATAGGGAGGTATGCAATACATTCCACAATGTAATGGTAAGCCTTATTATTATTAATTTTATATCAAATTTGGAACATCAACTAACGTAATTCAACACTTGATTAGGTTGTCGGATACATCAAAGGCCACCAAGGAAAGACTAGAAAAAAAAGGTCAACACAAGCTTGGTTCTGGTGGTTATTCGAATTTGGCAGCCCGAATTGTAAGTATCGAAAACCTGATACTACATCTAAATAATGTATCGAAAATTATTTTCATTTTATTATGGCAAAAAATGTAAAATTAATGACATCATGCAAATATGCAGGTCGACTGATTCAAAGAATTTCCCACTGAGGAAAACATGAAGCTTGGTTTCGAACACAGCTTTGATGCCATTGTTGAATGCCAAAGAAGCCTGTATGGGCATATTGCACGATTTTCTGCTGATCCATCTAGTGTGCAGGTATATAAAAACTATATAGTTTAATGAAAATTTATTAGTTCTCATGCAATTTATTCGTTATAAAAAATGAACATAAATTATTTATTCCTTTTTTAGCAGGAAAGTAATGATCTCGTTAATGTCGAGGATGTACACCAACCAGACAAAGATCATGCTTCAATTCCTAGTAATGAATTTATTAATATGCTACTATTTTGTATAGATAATTGTAGATGACAAACATTAATTTTAATTCTCCACAATTCAACTGCAGAGCATGTAGATGCAGATAACACTGAACAGGTTGAGCCTATACAGGATAATGATGAACATGCTGATGTGCCCATGCTAGGTTAAAAAAAACCTTTGTAATGTTTTTTTAAAGTAATTACTTAAATAAAAATAAATTAATGAAACATTTTGACATTATTGCAGAAATTCATAGCCCCTCGCCATAAGTTCAACCTTGCAAGTAGTCTAGTAGGGAGACCGATGAGCAGATTTTGGAAGATGCACTTCTGGCTAAATATGTAAAGAGAAGAGAAGTTAAAAGGAAGTGACTAAAGAAATTTTGAGTAATTCTTATTTATAATAAAAAAATTTACATGTTTTTTTCCTCTATTTCATGAATGAATGGTTAAATGAATGTTTTATTGAATGGTTTACTGAATTTTTTAATCGGCTATTGACTAAATGAATGGTTTAATGAATGTTTTTTTCAGCTATTGAATGATTGAATGGTTTATTGAATGATTTAATGAAAGGTTTAATGAAAGCTTCTTTCAGCTATGAGTGAAATAATTTGCAATAATTTGTTATTTACAAGTAGATGCATTGGATTTGGGGAAATGAGAGTGATGTGAGGGGGGGAGGGGCCATAAGGGATTCCACCTTCACGTTGTTGGTCATGTTTAGTAGAGAATATTAAATTATTCTCGAAACAGAGAGGAGCTCACTGAATGATAAGGAAGAATACATTAAGAATAGTTATTTCTATAATTGTAGTGTTTAAATTTTACTATTGCTATTTGACTCCTCCATTGGAACTTGTTACAGATAGCATTGAGAAACATTTTCATTGTTAAGAGGCAAGAAATGACGTTTTGATGTGATCAATGGCCTTATATACATGTGTTTTGGTTCTCGATGTTTTCTCAGGTGATCTATTATTAACAATTAATTTACTTGAATAGTTGAATAGTATTGTAATTTACATTGTGTTAGTATTGTATATATTTAGATTGGTTTTGTTATTTTCGTAAATAGACAAATATTTACTTGATGGGTCCTAACATGAAATTATTGCAACAGGAAAAAATTGAATTATGTTGAACGTTTTTTTGTTGTTGGAAAAGTGGTGGAACCCCCTTGACTAGCAGGGTTTCCATTGGCTAAGTAACCACAAACCAAGGGCATCTAAGCTGTCAAAATCACCCAGGGATCGCACCCGGCCTGGACCGCACCAACCCTTAACATGGTTGGATTTTTTGGTATCCAACCGGATTAGAACCGACCACCTTTCAGCTTAGGGGGCGTCTTAACCATACCCCACCACCAATTGTTCTACATCTCGCAAATTGAAGTATGTTGAACATTGTTTTGACAGGTAAAGATGTTTTGTGGAAGCTCTGATCAATGTATCACTGGTACTTAGCATTAGTAATACTGCTAGTGAATGAAAAATACAATAATGAAATTTATAGACTCATTCAATTCAGTGAGTTTGTTCAGGATAGTGATAGTCTGATAGCTTATTTGTACAAATGATATGATATTTTCATCTTAGTCATGACATGTAGAAGGAAGTAATACTTCATTCTTAAGAGACAAGACTTGATCAAGAAGTGTTACAAGACTGAAATGCTACAAGCTGGAGCAGGTCTGATAGGAACTCCTTATGTTCATACTACTAATCATTTTATTCTTCTAATGTGCTTTCAAGTGTCCACTCTGGTTGTAACCCTTTTGAGAATGGTATTGGTTTCTCATTTTTTTATTCTAGAAGGTTTATACTTTTATAGTAGTCAATCATATGGAATTGTTACTGCAATCTCATAATAATGGTATTTTAATGCATGTCCATTGTCTTCTATTTGGAGAGAATGGGTTCAATTGTGTGTTAAATATGGAGTTGAAGCAAATGCAGTTTTGGCCGTTCCTTATGACTGGAGGCTACCAGCTTCGAGGTTGGAGGAGTGGGACCTTTACTTCCATAAACTAAAGTCTGTAAATCTTGAGCTGCTTGTATTTATTTTATTGGCATTTCTAAATATTAGGAATGTATTTTTTAGTTGATTTTTATGTTGGTAATCTTATGCTTAGGTTAATAGGGTCCTTCATGTACATGCTATAAATTAAGTTCACTATTGTTGCCTACAATCAGGTTCCTACTAGTAGTTTTTAATCAATCTTTGTGATGTTCAACTAACTTTAATGATCTAGAAAATGCATTCCCAAAAGAGTTTGTTTATATGATTGTGAACGAGTTCTTATTTTTTCATGATTTATTCACCTATCAGTGGTTGGATATTATAAGAAAATGATTGTGTCAATCCTGATATGCCATTCTATAATTTATTAACAAAGGATGCTTCAGCTAATGGATGGTAATTAAAGTTAGAAGAAAATCTTGTCAAGTTAGTGCAAATGTAAAACATATAAGACTTAGTAAAACATAGAGGAGAGGAAGGCCATGTGACTGCCTAGTGAAACTTAAATAAAAATGAATGGAACTTGAGGAGTAGCTTTAAGACCTATTATGAAGGGGTATGAAATGGGAACCAATTCTACAACCCTAATTACTCCAGAAAAGGAGTAATAGTCATTGAATATAGACACTTTGAAGACAAAGCATGATGATTTCACTACAGATAAATAACCATAATCGCTACTGGAGAATTTCGACTTGAGGGAAAAAGAAACATTGTTGAAAATTTAGAAGATAGTATTGTCAAGCTAGTGCAAAAGTATAAAACCTAGAATACTTAGTTAAATATAGAGGAGAGGACGACCACGTGACTGCCTACTGTAACTTGAATAAAACTCAATGGAACTAGAAGAGGAAAACATAAAGAAAGGACTTGTTATGAATGGGTATGTAATGGGAAGCAATGTTCATTTTTACTATATGGGTTCTTGTCAAAGTTCCTCTCGAACGTTATATCATGATTAAGAAGCAACATGACTGTGAGAAATATACATTGTATTCTTTTTACAAATTTGTTATGTGTAAATATTCCTTGTGAAAATGGTGAATTTTTTGATTTAATAGGATACACCTTTATATTTGTGTTTGGGATCCTTATATCTAGGATCTCAGTTTTTCAACTATAAGTATTCTATTTTAAAAAAAACAAATCCTCATTCTCTTAGTTAGCAAAATTTTCATAGCTCTATATTTCTATGTGCCCATTTTGGAGTTTTCTTATCCCAACAAATATTAATATCATTAATTTCTGTGATTCCATGATCATATTGCTCAGATGTGTACTTAGTTTAAAACATATCAATCTATATGCCCGTTTATAGTTTTACTTTGTATATAAACATTTAGCTAGTGGCTTGTAGAAATTTTGTTTCACAAATTTATGTGTCTAAGCGAAATTTTAGAGCCTTTTCTGCATGTTATCTGCATGCTTCTTTCGTTGCATGAAAGGTATTGTTTTTTCTAAATACTTATTGGGGTTGTGTTCTTTCATGATTTTATGGAATTGAAAATATTGCTCTTAAGTTGTCCATCCCTATAAATGCATTTTCCTTCTAAGAAAAGTATATCACTAACACATTAAAGAAGTATTGCACAGTCAACAAGTATATCACTAACACATTAAAGAAGAATTGCATGGTATGTTCAAGGGCTGTGGGGTAACCCATTACATGATACCCTTGTAGATATTAGAAAACTAGCATGTATTTCTAGTGTCAAGTACCTTTTGTAATATCTCACTACAGGAAAAGATGATACACCTCATCTTTTGTAATAGACTGAAACGGTGGTTGCAAGAAAAAATGATCCACATCATGATAATTATATCTTTGACACCTTTGTCTTATCTTCTTAGGAAATTAGGGTCTCCATGCATACAGTTTTATCTTGAAATAATTTTAAATGGAAAGGAACCCTTTCTATACCTTTAAGTTTTAACCATTGAAAAATCAAAATTTAACCACCCATATTTCTTTCCCTCTCAACAGAATTCTTGCTACCGAGGATTCTCAAAAAAGTATTCTTGCTAATGAGGTTTCTCAGATAAGGTTCCTTTGTTTATGGGTTCCTTGGGTCTTATTTGATTCACATACCCACTCTTTTGATTGAGATCCTTTGGTGTGTATATATATATAGTTGGTTTATTGGGTAGGCTACAATATGTTCGATAATATTTTTCCAATTTTATTAAAAAACTAGTAGAGCTCCCCAACTAGGCTTTTTAGGTTTAAGCCCTAGATTTCATACACATAGCATAATAATATTGGATTTGTATTAATTAATACATGCATAGAAATCTATTGTAGACAACTTTAGTCAAACTGATCTTAATTTTGTGTGAAATCATTTAGAGAATATGGATTCTTGGATGGAGGTTATTGGACTATTTGTCGATGTCCAAATCTTTTATATGCCTCTGTTGTAAATAGGATTGTTACAACATGCACAGGATTTTCCTTAAAGAAATTTTATGCATATAGTCTTAGCAATTTAATGAGAGATCTTGTTAGATTTTGTTTGGGGCCAATATATTACCAAATAGCACATGCAAAAGCCTCACAATTTCATATAAATTGAACCTGCAACTTGTAATATGAACTTGAATTCCCTCAGGACCATGCTAGGGAAGTAGGTAAGAGACCCCAATCTCTAATGCTATAGGAATTCCATTTTTTAACAGTATGTTTGATCATTACCATGAACTTGCAGAAAACATAAAAATAATAATACCAGGGACATTACTTAATGGGTATGAAAACAAAAAATGAGCATTCAGAGTAACGACAAATAAGACATCAACTTGGTAGAAAATGTAGAAACAAAAGTTCCATGGCTTAATTTTATCCTTAGTCCTCTTGTTATGATAGTAGGAAAAGGTTAAAAGGAAAGTTATTTTCTCAGAGACCCATGGAATATAGGGACTTTTTTTAAGGCGAGTGTTCCACTATTGGGAATATATATTTGCATTGAATGTAATGAGGAATTCTAGTGCGATTTTCCTCTAAGTAATAAGCCCCAAAATTAAACCTCTTTGTCCTTGAACTAGAGGATTTTCTCTTTTGGTTAGTTCACATATTTTTTAAGGATTTTATCCAAAGTGCACCCTATAAGTCCCAACTTCCATATTCGCCATTCTAGAGCATCCATAAATCAATATGGTAACTATGTAGATCCATTTTGGATGCAGTACACAACTAATTTAACATGGGGTAAGAGACTTGAACCCTGCACATTTCCTAAATAGCATTTCCTTTACCAATTTACAGTGGGAAATCCCCATCCCATCCCAATGAGAGAGAGTGTTTCCTATGAATATTCCTTTCTTTGTTCTTGTATTCACTTTTCATCACTCAGTCCCATTGACCTACCTTTGTGGTCATTTGTCAGAAATTAATATTATTATCTTATCTTATTTTTATCTATAGGTTGCCACAAAAGAACTCAAACTTCAAGATACCAATACTAATAAATCATTGCAATTTTAATCTTCTAGATCCTACATGAAATAATATATGAAAACTAAATAATATATGAAAACTACCATCAAACTCCGTCTTTAATTTTCAATACATTGTTACAGGATTGTTTTAAGGATGCTACATGCACAACAAGATTTGAACCCGAAATCCGACGACATCCAACGTATCGTACGGATGTGTCAGACAGTAATTATGAAAAGTGTTGATCCTTTTAAATTATTTTAGCGTCATCGAATTTCCGACACTAGGGCATAGGATTTATGACACTAGGGCATCGGATTTCCAACACTAGAGCTATGTCATTGGATTTCCGACACTAGGGCGTAGGATATTCAAGACAAAACAAAAAAAATTAAAATAAAATATAAAACCACAACCGTATGGACACAATATTTCCCTGTGAAACAAAGAACCCGATAAATAATTTCACAGTGGAGCCGACACAATATACCTCCACATCCAGAGGTCACGTAGAGGAGGTTTGCTGGAGGTCACACAGAGGAGGTCATCGGAGGTGCTGCCGGAGGTCAAGTGTGTTTATGTAGAGGAGGGTTTGCAGCGATCAAGGTTTGCAGAGGCAGAGGAGGGTTTGGTTTGAAACAATCATTCAGGTCCCTCTACAATGAAATCCCTCATCTGAATTGGTTTGAAACAATCATTCGGGTCCCTCTACAATCAACCATTTTAGTAGTGGATCTGCAAGATATTTTAGTGGGTTTTTACTTATCAGAGCAGTCCTTTCAGACCTGTTATGGATGGATTTCAAATGGGATGCTCTTAGAATGGAGGACATGGGACCTGCTCTACAAAAACTGAGAGTTTGATGGATTTGTCATGGTTTAATCATGGGTTCACTATTCCTATTAGCTTCCCACATAACCAAATTGTACATGATACAATAGCAGCAGCTCTCACAGCTTTAGTAGCTCTTGCTTGCCTCCACTTTTGGAATGAGATGGCTAAGCAAGATGCATTTGATCAGGTATTTTGGTGTAATCGTTTCTCTTTTCTCACCAAATCAATGTCTTGTTTTTTTTCATTTTATTGTTCCTTTGTGTCTATGGAAAACGAACTTGTGACCCCTCACTGAGACGTGACTTTTGAAGAACTGAGTAGAATGTGTTGAGTGACTTTCGAAGAACTCGACATTTCACTAAATTACTCATTGTTTGCATATTGTACAAGAGTTTACTTGGAAAATAAATTGGCCGATACACTCACTTGGGGTTTCCAGAATGAGGAACTAACGTTACAACAACGTGCCTGGTAAGAAACCCACCCTCATTTCCAAACTGCATTTCTAGTTTCCTTTCATTTAAACTTTGGTGGAAACATTATTTTTGTCTCCTCTGAGATTGAATCAACTTACGATTCCTTTTTTTTTACATTAACTCACCAATAAGGGCACATGGCCTCTCCAACCCTTGTTGAATAAACAATTAGGAATTCCAATTTTATTTATAAAATACCTAGCTGAGATGTTGTGGAGGAAAGTATCCATATCATATGGGCTTGGAACCCCCATTTTGATTCCAAAAACATTTTTTGCGAGACCAAATCCCAAGATTTGGGTATTTTTATGAAAACGTAGATTCCCTTGGGGTGTTTTTATTTCCATGTGTATGGGTCTAATTTCATTTTTGGTAGCTTTTGAAATGTTGAAAGGAACTTAGAGAAGGAAGAGTTATAGGTGGCTATCTACTAATTGTTTAACAAAAGTCCTCAACCAAGTAATTGTCCACTAAGTGTTTGACAAAATGCCTAAACCAAAATTTCCATATCTCCCTCATTCAGATTTTGAGGCTGGAAATTAAAATATACAGGGTTCGACTCAAAGATTCAACCAAGAAATTTCTAGAAATCCTAGTAACCCTTTTTTTGGGTCCATAATCCAGCTAGCAAAGTGTGTTAATTGGGCCCCTTCCAGCTTGATTTTTTTTACTTTGAAAGAGACCCATTTGATCTAGAGAAGTGAATATTAGTACTATATAGTTTCTTTAGGTTTTCACCCATAAATTTTAAATAATGACCTTAGATTTTGATTTCATCTCCCTCAGAAAAACCTTTATTGATTATCTTCTGGAGGTCAAATCTTACTCAATTTTAGCTTGATTTTCACCAAAAAAAAGGCAATGCGTTAATTATACTTGTAATTAAGTTATAATGAACTTAGGAAATTTTAGTTTTAGAAAATTTGTGAAAGGTAGATTAGACATAACAACTTTCATGCCAAGAGGCATTGAGACCAGTTTTTATAAATGATTGGGGGTGCACTCGTAAGAACAACTTTCCCTCTGAGGCATAGATGAATGTCCCTATGCAAGTGCCATGACTTGAAATGCCTTGGAAGCCATTGATAGCAGTTTTGTGTCCTTCTAGCTCCATAGTTTGTACCATCCAACTGATGATTATCCATCACAAGTGCCATGGAGGGAACATATCCCAAATCAAATGATGACATGGAACTCCAAAGTTTATCTTCAAAGGCTTTTGTCAAATCCATTTCTTTCTCTGGAATTGTAACTTTTTGAGCAAAATAATATTAATTTTTTCATATAGGGAAAAAATATATTTTTGAAGGAAGTTAAAAGTGATTTGACTTAGAAAAATGGCCACTTCTTCAAAAGTGACAAGTATCTTGTAAATCATCAAGCATCTTTTGACCGAAGGGATTGCACCTAACCCTAACTTTTCAAATCTCTTTATATATGGGGAGGGTCCTTTGTAATAGTTATAAATTTATTCAACAAGGAATATAAGCTATATTGGTATTTTTTTAGAGTTTTTAGTGCTATACTCACTTGTCCACATTCATCTATTAAGATTTTGTATATACTTGTTAAGGTTTGAGGGATAGTAGTAGTAGTTGTTTATGTTGGTTAGCTATGTTGCTTGTATTATTTTATTGGGTTTAATATGTTGGTTTTAAATTTTCTTTACTAATAGTTATTGTTTGTCATATATATTGGATTTTGTGCAAGTTTTCTGAAGAATAGGTACTTGTTTGTTTAGTAATCTATGTTTTCTTAAATAATTTTGATTTGGATTTATACTGGTATGGAAAAGCTGAAAAGATTGTGTTCATAATATAGTTTAAAATCTGAACTTCTCTTCCCCTGAATCACCCTCTGACTCTCTATGTGAGGTGAGGGTCACTGCTGCTACACTGCATTGCAGTTGTGTCCTTTCCCACGTTTAATATTCCAACTGTTGCTTTTCTTATATTTTGACAAATTTTCATACTTTAGCATATAGTTCCTCAAAACCAACCCCTATTTAGGAATTATATCTCTTACCTCTCATTAAAGGGTGGAAAGATTAAAAACAATTCCCATAACTGATGTTGGTGGGGCTATAAGGTTGGAGGATTCCATGAATATCCTAAAACATGCTCACAATTGTCCATCACATGCTCCACGAGTATTTTACTGTTGCCTTTAACCTCCAACAGTAGCAAAATATCCTAGGGCATTATCAAGAATAGTTTCACCCCCTCTTCAAGAGTGAACAAGGATCCCTTTATTGAGCTAGTAACTCCATTGAAACGTCACTGCTTATTCCTTAAAAAAATGCTTCAAAAATTTACCTGCATCCTTTAATCATTTCCTAATGCTACTAAAAGCATAGATGCGATAAAATACACAATGGATAGCTAAAATTAAGAGTGTGCTTCTAGGGTTATTTTGGTTCACTATCTTCTTGTTGTGGTTGTATAATCATTAACGCCATTCATTCAAATAGTTGGTAAATGGTAGCATGTATAACTCCATGTCTTCAAATAATTGGTTGTGTATAACCTTCTTTATGTACCCCAGAGCTCGAGCCTACAAAAGTTCGTTGTTTAGAAGCTGTTGATTGGAAGTGTTTGAGGAGACTGTTAATTGTAGTTCTTAGGTAAAAACACTTTGCCTCCAACACTTGAATTTGCCTCTTTTGATGCATTAAGATATCCAACACCTCAGTTTTTTATGAATTGTATTGGTGACCCTAGTTGTGCCTTGAACTTGTTAATGAGAATATGGAAGTCTTGTTGTTGTTTATGTATTCCTCATGTTGCTTGAGAATCCTCTTCAAAACTTAAATATAATGTTGACATTTCCATGATACTTTTGGAAATCCACATTTCCATGACACCTTGGGAAATCCATTGAAACTTGGGATGCTCAAAAGCACCCAATAAAAGTGGAGAGGGGAACTGAGTTGAAGTAGGTGCAGAGCCAATTGAACAAGAGCACAAGAGGATATTGAATTTCTAAATGCAAGTAGATAATCTCGATTTCCTTATTTGCAGAACAAGTACAATGAGATGACACTAAACATTCCCCTGATTATGCCTCTATCAGAATAAACTAAGTATACGATAGAGAGAGAACCAAAGCCAAAAGCATGCACTGAATACAGCCTTCTCCTAGTTGAAAACCAAAGCATGGAACAAAGAAGCTATAACACTTACCCAGGCACAAAAACAACCAGAACCATCACTAGAGAAACTCTTCTATAATGATAAAAATGCTCTTGCATATCACTTTGAATGGTGGAGTTGATAGGAACTAGGAAACCATACTTTCTAAGACCTTGGAGCTGACCCAACATTGAGACCTATGCCTTAGATGACAATCGAGAATGCCAATTGGTTAAGTTCCCCAATATCCCACATGCAACCCAAAGCTTTGCACAATAGAGTTTTTGACAATGAGACTTATGATTAGAGGGCATGAATGAAGGTTGACACAACCTGTACTTATCCTTAATTCCCATGATTTTTCCATTGGCTAATGGCTTGAAAGATTTCAATGTTTTGAGGGGCATGTCTTGAGAAATAATTTGTAATTTTATGTGAATTTTCTAGATATACACCTACAGATTAAATGATAAGAAACCAACCAATTTTTCCATGAATCCTTCATTAAAACCCCTTTCTTTGAGCACATGATATCCTGCCTCCAAATCTTCCAGTATCAATGGAAAACACTATGAAGCCTTTCACCTCATCAAGACATGATCTAAACCTGATATATCCTTCTAAATGCTTATTTCATCCTTTGTGAAATCTCCCTGCCCCCATGAGGATGGAATGTATGTGAAGGTGCACCATTGAGCCAATCATTATTGTACTATTTGGGATTCAACGAGTGATCCAAGGAATGCAAAGGCATGCACTTCTTATGGCAGTGAGGAAATCTCTGACGATGTCTCATACTTGGGGTATTCATTTTGTAAAATAACGGTCCTCATAGATGCAATCATGGAATCCCACTTATGAACATATCCTAAAATGGGTTGGATTGTGTCTACAAACCACAACAAAGAAATGATAGTGCCAATGATCTTAATGGGTAATATATACCCTCTCCCACCAACCATGATCGACTTTCTCCAAAAAATCCAAATCTCTGAAATAACCATGGCCCCAAGAGGGGTCTTGACCTATCTCAACCTCTTTAGGATGATGAATGAGGAGGAAAACCTAGTATATGCAATCTTCAACAATGATAGTTGCATGTACTCTTTATCAATTGTGAAGGCATTGGTGTGGGCATTCGTTAGAAATTAATAAAATTATCTTATTTATCTTATAGAAAATTGTGAATCTAGTATGCATCATTAGTGAGACTTCTCATTCATGTCACATTCAGGGAAATAGATTTAAGAGCTAAATTCAAAGAATGAAGAATGTAAAGTGTCTAAAATATCTATGGATATTTAGTTTCCATAGGCATGCAAATAGGTATATTATATGTGATAATTCTTTATAGATTATGAAGGCATTGGTGATCATTCCTTGGACATTGATAAAATTTTCTTATTTTATCTTATAAAAAATTGCGAATATAGTATGGATCATTAGTGAGACTTCAAATTCATGTCACATTCAGAGCAATAGAATTAAGAGCTAAATTCAAAGAATGAATAATGTGAAGTGTCTGCAATATCTATGGATATTTACCTTCCACATGCATGCAAACAGGTATATTATCTGTGATAGTTTGCACAGAAAAGTTAACACCTACATCTTCAATAAGTTTAATGAACAACTTAGCCATATATTGTGCATCCCTGTATTTTCTAAAACTACCCATTTTCTTTCAAGAAGACTGGTCCATTCAGGTAAGACACCCTGAAATTGACGAGTGTATGGTGTGCCGCATCTGTATATGCATAAAAAATGATATTGACACTGGAAGATGGTCATGATGATTTATTAGGTTTAAGGCTTTTTAGTCACCATCTTCTTTGCCTTAACCAACATTGTGGTTATAACCTTCTTTAAATTGGGATGTAAATATCCGGTTGGAGCCTTTTTAACTAGAGCATGACAGATTTTAATAAACAAATGGGACCATGCAACATTAAATGAATGAAGTTGATATAAAAAGAAGCCATTGATAATATCAATCTCCTCTTGTTTCTTTTGTTGAAAGATTTTTTCCAGTTGACCACTACTTGAAGCTGGCCTCTTTCTTTGTGGTTAAATTGTAGTTCTGCTCCCAAATCTGCTAGATGGATTCCCCAATAATTGAAGAGGATTCTCATTTTTCTGTTTCCTACTTGCTGTTTCCACCTTCCCTAAGACAATTGTACCCTTTATTTGCATTTCCTTTTGTTTGGTAGCACTCACCCTTTTACATGGTTGAAGTCCACATTCAGTGATTGACAGATGACCCTCAACTTGGAAGTAGGTGCTCTTGTATGTAGTGTTGCACAAAGACCATTCCCTACCCCAAAAAGCTTTGTCCTAGGCCCTTGTTGTCCTAGGCCTACAGCGGATATTTTTTTTCTTAAGGTTGTTGTTTTGCTATAGCAGGGTTATTTTCAGCATTGAAAGCTACATGCAGTTGCACTTGCAGCAGTATAGAAATAGCACTAGTAGAAATATTAGAGTTGGGAGGAGGAAGCAACACCAACATTGACATTTTTTCCTTTCCTTTGACTTTTACCAGCTACCTTTGATGATTGAGCCATGATTTCTGTGGAATAAATCAAGAAAAATGCTACTGTTGGAGAAATGCCAAATCTATTTTGCAAATTTGTCTCCATCAAATGCACGACAAAAAAATGTGATAGCTCTTTCTCTCGGTTGAGAGGATTTGTGGGTCGGTTTTCCACCCACATGTGTTGCACATGTGCTGCACATCCAATGCACATGTTCAACATGTTGGATACAGACTCTGGTACAAAGCCTCAATGGATGTGTCATTTTTCTTAGATTTTCAAATTGTTTTCCAAGGGGATATCTAAATTGTAATGTTGGTCTCACCCTGAACCTAGCATAACGTTCTCTACCTAAAGATGAAGTCGCTAGTTTCAACCAACCAATTTTCAAGGTACATTGAGTTGGTCAGGTCCATTGTCAGAGCAAGACTGCATACTTTTGTTACCATCTGGATAGTTTCAGAACATAACAATTAGTCTATATCACGATTTGGGGTTGCTGAAGTTGTAGAATTACTCAAATTGAAATTTTCAGACTGTATTTTGATCAGATTTAGGGGAAAATTGGATGGAATAAAAAGTCTATTTGATGGCCCATTATCCCACATTGCATTCTTTTCATTTTCCGGGTGTTTAGTGTGTTTCTTTGAATATACTGTGTTTAGTGTTTTCTTTGAATAGACAGTGTTTTTTGTTTTCTTTGAATAGACTGCATACGTTCATGGAGACATAGAAGTATTGGTTTGCCTTCACTAGAATGCATACATTCATGGGGCCATACAAGTATAATTTAATCTGCTTTGATACCCTGTGGTAAGTTGAGGATCACATCATTAATTTCGAGCCAATTTAGTAGACTTAATTAGATATACAATGGATGAGGCTATCTGAGATTTGTTATCATATCTCTCACATATTACAACACTCACCTTATATAATTGATATTATCACAAATCTATTATGGTGGTTTAATAGCCGAACATCTGCAATAATAGGAAGTCACATTTTGGTTGCGTGTCATTAACATTAATCATAATATAATTGGATAATAAAAGTATTTAAGTGGTACAAAATACAAGCCAACAATCAAATGTTGAATATAGGTGTTTTCTCCAACAACATGACTGATAGTGAGACTTAATACTAGAGCAGTGCAATCTTCACATTCAGTATCTTTTTTCATGAAAACTATGTGATTTTTTTTGTTTTTTGTTTTTTTTGGCGCTCTTTTGGAGAAAACTATCAATAGATGGTGAAGGCGTGGCAGGTTAATGATATATTTTGGAATATAGCATGTAATAGACAGAGTCATATTGGCAGCTACACTTGATTAGGATTTACTCAGCTGAGTAGTCTTGTTTATGAGGATAATGATGCAATTGTTTTCCATGCCTATGTAGACCACTATAATTGGACCATCATCAGGATTGCAAGGTCAGAGTCCACTTAGGCCCAAGCCCATTGATTCCCAACAGTTTCCTTGCAAAAATGAGTTTACTTGTCACAACAGTTAGGTGAGCTACAGTTTGTGAATACTTGTTTTTGTGCTTCTACTTTGAAATATTCTCTTTGTTTAAAATAACTTGCAAGCAATGACATTTTTAGGATAGATATTCTAATTTGGTACAATTTTTTGTAATTTGATTTTTTTGCAGGCACTCTTCTAGGGTACTGGATTGAACTTGCATCAAGGAATTTTTGGGCTGGGTTTAAAGTCTCACTTATTGGGTTGAAGGCTTATTTTTTTTGTAGACAATCACATCTATTTTTTTCTGGTTACTAGTTCGTATGCTTTGTCTTTTAATTTTAATGTATGGTTGTCACAAGATAATTTACCTTGATGATGCCCAAATAAGTGTTGGTTAGCAGCATTATAAATATGGTAAACTGCACACAAGTCTTTGAGAAGCAAATTTGTCGACTTGATACATTCCAGTACAGTTTCTTTGGTGGGTTTAAGAAAATGGTCTTTTCTTGGATAGATATATGCCCATCAGTAGTACAGATGTTTTTGGTGGTCTGGTATATGCGGCTCCATGCTAGTTACCAATGAAATCAGTCAGAGTAGGTAGGATACAAACTAAACATTACTATTCAAGGATTAATTAATTCATTAGGTTCCTATGCTGAGTATTTTGCATTAAAAGTTACTAATTTTTACTGTCTTTTGTTCTGACTAGTATATATTTTAGATAGCGTATGAACTAAAGGTTACTATTCAAGGATTAATTAATTAGGTTTCTATGCGAGTATTTTGCATTAAAAGTTACTAATTTTTACTGTGTTTTGTTCTGACTGGTATATTTTAGAATAAGTTCAGACACTTGGCTGGTAGACTAGAAACAAAGAGATTTTGTTTCAGGAGTTTGTCATTTCTAAAGTCTTGAAAATACATCACAGAATGTTACAATACTGGGTAGTAATTTACCATATCGATTGCATGAGCCAATGTCCCCTAGTATGCTTGTTGCTTGAGTGAAAGTTATGTCATTGTTTCCACTGTGGCGATTGTTTTTAAATAGTGCAGTACTAATTTTTGTTGGTTATATGAAGTCTTCAAATACTTTGCAATTTTATTTCTAGAAAGTCTAAATAGGGTAGAAAATTTCATGTTGTGTGTATATGTCATGTTCACAATGGTACACAATATTTATATATTTTATTGTTGAAAGAATGATTAGACTCGAAAATGTCACAGTTTTGTGTGCCTGTCAAGGTATAGACATACTGACCCTGCATAAATACTTCATGATTTATGCAAAATGTTGACAGGTACATACATACTGACCCTGCATAAATACTTCTTGATATATGCAAAATGATTATCCAAGATATTTTTGTAGTGATAAAAGTATTCGAGTAGGCAAGTAGATTATTATGTAGTCGATGACTGCATATAGTTTGCTAGGATATATTTTTGTTAACCATATCATATAAAAAAAATGCAGTGTTGTAGTTAGTGTATAGTTCAGTGGATAAGAACAATATGCAATAGCATGTTGGTATATTGAACTTTCCCTGTAGGGGATATTTTTAACTCGTAGGATGTTAAAAATAATCTGGTACATAATGACCCCGCATAAATACTTCGTGATTTATGCAAAATGTTGGCAGGTACATACATATTGACCCCGCATAAATACTTGATATATGCAAAATGATTATCCAAAATATTTTTGCAGCAATCAAAGTATTCTAGTAGGAAAGTAGATTATTAGGAAGTAGATGACACTGTGTATAGTTTATGAGGATATATTTTTGTTAACCATAGCATATACAAAAAAACACAGTGTTGCAGTTTGAATGCCAATATTTTGTACCTACTGGTATGTTTTGAAATATCTTAAACCTTGTATTTTGTAGTTTGCAGCAGGAGTTTGTGGTAGGTATTTTATTCATTGTGGTCAAGGAATGAAGCTTTTGGTTGATGAATTATTTTAATTATTGAAAACAAGTTCATTTCTGAAAGTGACATTTGATTCCCCACCAAAGATATATCTTTTAATAATGTTGGATTTATCTATCTCATACCTAGTGTTTCCCTGCTCTTGGGAGCTTTGGAGTGGGTATGAAATATTCCTAAATGTATAGGTACGGTGGTGGGTACATGGAAATGTTTAGGGATATTTTGCAGCAGGTTTGACCTATTCCGAGTTGCTATTTCGTGGTTTAGGTAGCTCTTTCAATCATCCGGCATGTCATCTCTTTATATAGTTTCCCTGTCAGTGCAATGATTCTTCCCAATGTTTGACAGTTTCCCTGTGATTTCCATTACATGAGTTTGATCAAACAAGCCACTGCAGACCAAAGGATTAATAATCTATGTGATGATTGATTTTCATCATTCAACTTTCCAAATATAGAGACTAATCTTTGTTGTCAACTATAGAGTTTAACTTATTTATCTGTGCTGGTTTGATGGGATAAATGGGAGATATGGATGAGAAACCCACGAAGGAGGGGGAGGAATACCTAGGGTGATTTATAGAAAGAAAAAATGAGCAGAGTGGGCTAATTGTTGGGTACAGAACCTCCATTTGAGATGTCCCCACCCACTTTATAAGAAATAAATTTCTAGGGGTATGATTCAAATGCACAGAAATTTGAAGCATGAAGTGAGTTGTTTTTTGGAGTGCTTTATCTTGAGTTCTCCAGGTACCTTGGCCCACATATAACTTGGTTGGACAGATTCCTGTTGTCAAACTAAGTAGTGGACTAATCATTGGGTACTGAACAGATCCATTTGAGATGTGCCCACCCACTTTATAATAAATAAATTTCTAGGGGTATGATTCAAATGCACAAAAATTTGAAGCATATAGTGAATTCTTTTTGGGAGTGCTTTATTTTGAGGTCTCGAGGTCCCTGAGTCCACATCAAACTTAGCCAGACAGGTCCATGATGTCAAACTAAGGGGCTGATCTGGGCAACCTTCTAAGAAGAATGTGAAATTTCAGTTTTGCATTAATTGCCCAGGCGCACAAAATTTCAACACCATATTCTTTTGTAAGGTTTGAAGTTACTAGAGATAAAAACTTAAAATTCAATCTATCAAAGTTGATAGGAATATACATTGATGAGATTAGATTATTCACACTGTTTTCCCAATATCATAGCATTTAAGTAAATAGAACTATGTTGGAACATGGTGTAACAAAACCAACAAATAAAGAAAGAGAACATTGTCAACTATATGTTTGAAAACATTGAATTTCTTCCACATCAATTACTAAAATTTTGTGCTCAATAAACTATTCATTATAGCAGGCAAGGAAGCAAATGCATTGTTTCAACAGCAGCATGGTCACAATGGTTAAGCATTTGAGTGTTTTATTTACCTTAAAATAAGTTCATTGCCATGATAGTGCTCCACATTCTGCATTTAGACATATGTTGCTCTTAAATCATTTTCCATGTCCATTTATATACAACTTTTGTTTCAACTTATGACTTATGGCAAATGCATTTCTAGTCTACATCTTCATGACTATAGGTTATTCTCAAATGATGTCAAAAGGTTGGATTGAAATTCCAAAAATGACATAAAAATCATCGATCAATGTTTCCTCTTCATGACTATAGGTTAGATAATATAGTAGCTCATTTGTATTTTCTCTTCATTTACGGTTATGCAATTTTGTAATGTTTATGAAAAAAATACTATTGAATGTCACCACATTGAAATATGATAGTTACAAGTTGAGAACCAATGTAATATGAAATAATCAGTAGTAATAATTGATGTTATCAAGTGGATCATAAAATATACACTCACACTATTACAAACAATGGAATTTTACATTCATACTTATTTTAGCAGCATTCTACAACAATATGCTTGTGAAGTATTTGAGAAAAAACCGTGACCCAATCATAGTAAGGCTGTGTTAAAACCTTAATTCGAATTAGGAACATACACTATAGCATTATGATAGTCATTGACAGAATAGGTGAACAAGTTTTAACTATGAATACAAATTTTATTATTATTAATATACAGTATCCTGTCGGTTATCCAACGTTCAATACCTAGCAGCTATTATCGGATTTCATGTCAATCCAACGAAGTTGATGTGGCTCCAATGGTAGATTTTTGTCGCATTTTCGACATCCTGGGGACCTTGTCCGACAACATTGTCATAGGAAATCCGACGGAATTGCCGTAGGAAATCCGACAACCTTGCCATAGGAAATTCGACAGCCTTGCCGTAGGAAATCCGACGGCATTGCCATAGGAAATCCAACGGCCTTGCCGTAGGAAATTCGATGGTCGTGCCGTAGGAAATCCAATGGCCTTGGCTTGGCATCGAATATCCGATGTTACGCTACCGACGACAAAAAAAATTGAGGTTGTCGAATACCCGATAGGTTATTGTTGAATTTCAGACATGGCAGTCATCAAATCTTAGGCTCAAATTCTATTGTGATGTCTAAGTTTCCACAATTATGATACTACCATGAACTTTGAAACTACCCAGATTTCTTAACAAGGTTTATTTTCAGAGCTAGAGTCCCTAAACCTCCAAGAAGAGATGATTTGATGCTACCATGACCTCAAAATTGTTCATATTTGTTGTTTGGCACCTCCAGAGGCTGTTGTTGAAGTTTCAAGCCATGGTATATACACAAATACAACCAAACCTGCCTAAAAATGCTCCTTTTCATCTAAATAATGGATGACCTTTGACCCTTTTAATATAAAGTCTATAGGTCATATATATCTTTTATCACTGTCAAAAGGTTGAGAATAGGCCTAATTGTGCACATGTGACTGACACTAGGGTTGTAGCTAATAGGACATCACCCTATTCTCTCTTTATTATCGCTTCCCCACCCACATGACTATCGAAATATGAGACTAATTTTGTTTGGAGTTGGGAGGCTGAGATATGCCAGAAGTTCCCAAATTATGCCCATATTAATAGATTAGGTTCTTTTAACCATAGAAATTTCCCATAAATTCAAAATGGTTGTGGATTGAAGGTTGATTAACCCTAAAAAGTAGCCTAAAATTCCTAAACAGTGCCTAGAATTTGTCTTGATGTTGATTTAAGACAGGGCCTTGCTTCAAGCTTGTCAAATTTCTTAAAAAAACTCAAAAAAATGCCACAAAGTCTTCAAGAGAACCCAAGTCTTTCTTCTTCTGTCACTTCTAGTTTAAAACATGCTTACAACTTGCAGTGTAGGTCACTAAAAACCTTACGGGTTTTAATAAATGATCTTCTGTAGTATGTTCCCCAACAAAGAGTCATTTTATCTTTTGTAGTATGTGCCCCAACTAAGAGTCATTTTTCTGTAGCCACAATTTTACTGCATTTTAGTCAGTCTTGAGGTCACAAATTGCAACCATTTAAACTTTTACTAGTGGATGTTGTTCTTTGGATCAACTACTTCTGACAATTAATAATAGCATATCTGATGTTGCTAGTAAGTGAAAATAAATTTCTGTGTTCTGTATTTGAATTTAACATTATACTCAATTGCATCTTTAAATTTGACATTTCATAGAAAATTTACACATAAGAAAACCAAGGAATGTTTCCAAGCTCCAGTCAACTGTTGTTAACTTCAAATAGGTGGTGAGTACTTTATTGCACTAGTGATCATAGACATCATAAATTTTGAATGTAGATGGTAGAATTACCTTTTGGCTAGATTTATTGGAAAAATGTCCTAACTTTCCATTCAATACTTCATTATAGTTTATTATTTACATGTATAAAAGGAGGAATAAGAAAATATAACAAGTGACCTTTCCTCCCCAATTTTTTTCACACATGTTGAACTGACTAGGCCAAGCTTCAATAACCTGGATGCTTTTGAAAGTATTTAAGTTTAAATTTTAAACTTAAAGTTCTCTCCCACTTTACTGAAAAACAGATGCCAGAAAGTAGTAGCAATTTTTTGCATGGTAACATGAGAAAAAGTAGTAGTTTGCTTAAATGAAATGTTGAAATGTTGGTCAATGTTTCAAAAAAAAGTAGCAGTTTGCTTATATGAAATGTTGAAATGTTGGTCAATGTTTCAAAAAAAAATTGGCTCATGATTATATGATAAAATGACCAATTGGCTGTAAGAAGTTTATAGAACTTTTGCTGCGTTGCACACAATGTTTATAGGTGAAGGTCTTACGGACATTTTGATGAATGTTCACAAAAATTTAGTTACAAATATTCAACTGTGAGGTATCTTCTTTCAAAATCATGCAAGTATTGCATCTAGCCTCATCCACAAATACCACAACCAATAAGTAGGCACAAACATTAAATATGATTTCAATTCTTTCTGTAGGGTCTAACTATATTACAACAAAATTGTTTTGGATCATTTTAGTAGTACTGTGATCACAACCATCTTGCATCCTATTATTTGCTTACCAGTCTATAGGTTGAAAATGCCCTGCAAAAAATATGAATTCTTCCTCAATCTGCTTAATATAAACTTTCATTTGTTTTCATTTTCTATTGCTTTGATGACTGGAAGCTAAGAGATCCTTGATGCTCATGCGCCTTTTGAAAATTAAAGGTAAAGGACTATTCTGGTTATTTTTATTGGAAAGAAACATGGATTTATTGTTAACCTTCTTGTCTGTGTTAATTTTTCTCATCTGACAATCTGTGTTAATTTTCTTCTTTGCTTTCTCCAGGTTTTATAGATGTTTCACATTGATGGCTTGGCCACTCTCCTTTCAATATCTATTTGCAAGTTGCTTGTACTGATCTGTACCTTGTTGATGAGAGATGTCAATTTATTTATTTCTGAGAAAATCCTTATTGAATGATAGTTTAATCAGTTCTAAGGACCTATTTTGTGTTTCATTAGGTAATTTTATGTTTTTTATTTAGGAAAATCCAAACAAGCATTTTGTCCCTTTTGACATATGGTACTGATAAAAAAATTTCTTTTTCATGTGCAGTTCTAGAAGCCGAAGAAGAACTCAAAAAGTAAGGGTGATTCTATCCCATTTCTCTTTTACTATTGACATTTTTTTCTATCTGCCTTCGTTTGATTTCTGGTCTCTAAGAGGTTATAGAGTGGTGTTTTTGGATGCTTGTTCAATAAATTGGTTTTAGAAGCAACTGGGTTCTCTTTTATCATTTAGAATAATTTTAATAATATTTCAAGGAATTTTGATTGATGTACATTGTTTGATTTCACTTGTCTTAGAATTTTTACTCCACCGAAAGAGGTTCACCAATAGGGAAGAAGGAGGAAGAACACCATAAGAGATAAGTAAAGGACACCCATACAAGACCTTTTAGAATACTAACCAAAGTAGAAACATAATATTTTTACTAATTATATTTTCTTGTAGTTTTAATCCTATCCTCATAATGCATTTAGGACTTGTTAAACTACACGTGTAATTTGTCTTTGATACACTATATTCTAGTCAATTTCCTGCACTTCATAGTTGTGAAATTTTCTAGTCACTTCTAGTCCTAGTTGTTGTTGAGGTTCTAGTCAATTTCTAATAAAAATGAAAGTTTCCCACAACAATTGGATCTGAAGTTGATGATGAATATGTATATGAAATATATGGTGGGATGGAAGTGTGCCTATACTAGAAACTCTTTAGTCTCTATGAATGTATGTGGTGTAAGCAAACACGACTCCAATTGAACCATCTTTAATGATTGTGAAAAATGTGATGTAAACATTTGCATGCATTATTCAGTTTGCATGTGTGCTAGGTTATTTTATTATTATTAATATATAGTTCCCTATCGGTTATCCGACGTTCATTGAGTGGCAGTTGTTTTCAGATATCATGCCAATTCGACGATACTACTGAAGCTTCGACGACAGGGTTCCATCGTATTTTCAAAATCTTGTTGACCTCTTCCGATAACTTTGTCATGGCTCCAACAAGGCGGATTCGACGAGACTCTGTCGGACTATCGACTATAGGCCGTATCAAATTCAATAAGGTTAGGTCAGTAATTCGATGACATAATCTTCACAAATTCATCAATTCATAGTCTGATTCTCTTCACAAATTCGAACATGTTAGGTCGATAATTCGACAACCTATCCGTCGCACATTCGACACTGTTAGGTCAGAAATTCGATGGCATAAGCCATAAATTTTACAAACAAAGTGGCTCACCTTCGACATGGCTAGGTCAGACATCTAACAACTTATCATCATAGATTCAACCATGATAAGTCAGAAATCTGATAACCTATTCGTCTCACATTCGACGGCATAAACCAGAAATTTTACAAAGGAAGTGGTTCACCTTCGACAATGAGAAGTCAGATGTTCGACAACGTAGGAGTCAGAAATTCGATGGCTTAGTGGTGAAATACTTCGACATATTAGCTTCATACTTTGTCAAAAATTCGATGGGGTTTGACATAGGGTTGAATATCCCACGAATTCCCACCAACGACAAAAAATGATGTTGTTGAATAACAAACAGGTTTCTGTCGAATTTCAAACATGGAATCCGTCAGATCTTGGGCTCAAATTATGTTGTGAAAAATCACATACATATGCAGGTTTTTTGCCAAAATCCGTGTATACACATAGGTTTTTGGCCAAAAGTCGCGTATAAATGCAGGTTTTTGGCTAAAAGGCGCATACATACGCAATTGTTCTTTGAATAGTCGTGTACATCCTCCCTTTTGGTTGAGTTTGATGTTGTGGGAATTTCTTGGGTAGGTTGTGAGTGTGGTTGGGTATTCTTTGGTTTTGATGTTGTCTGTTGACTGATTCTTTGATGACTAGAGACCACTTTTCTCATTGATTTTTCTTTGAAATTAGTTCTAGTCACTATATCTCCTTTTTTGTTTTTCATTAGTGCATTCGTCTTTTAGTCTCTGTGTCTTGCTTGGCTTGTGTTTTCTACTTGCTGTAGAGACAGAGTTTTTATTGCATTTTCATTCTTTTATATTGAAAACAAAAAATAGTTCATTCTTACTTGCATCTCACATCTGAATTTAAGGAGGTACTTGCATTGGATTGCTTGGATGAGAGTTGTGTTTAGGATTTCATATAGGAAGGATTGCATTGGCATTTGGAAATGAATGATTTTTATGTATTTCATGTAGTGGCATACCTTGTTTTTCATTCGAAAAAATTGCACTTGGCATTGTTTGTTAGGTGTGCACATTTATTTCACTGCTGAGTCATAATACCATTGGTTCGACAGTCATTTCCCTTTGAGTAATCACAACCATTAAAATCAATGCTTAATTAAAATGAATTACACATTTTTATTTTATAGGGTTCACCAACAATATTAGGATTTAGAGTCTTGGAATAGTTCATTGTGAGTCAATTCTCCAAGACTACTAAACACAAACATTTAGGTGTCTGTCTAGGTGAGAGTGAGAAATCCTTGGTATAATTAGTGTTTCTCAGGAAGCTCCTCTTACAAAAGAGTCAAGCATGAGGTAGCATGCATGATTGTTATTGGGATAGCCCTTGGTCACTTTCTGTAACCGTCGGAGATATTTCTAGGATCATATTCATATCTGGGGGCTCTTTCAAGCTTCAGAATTTGCTACCTTTCCCATATGGTCGATCATGCCTGCGGTTGTCCACCTGAGTATTGGTTATATTGAGGTGACCTTAGTTTCCTTACCTAGGTATCATAGTGGTACTTGGAGAGGTTATTCGGTAGATTTCCTAGCTAGGTAGGGGTTGGATAGCACAGTCGCTTTACGTGTTGAAGCTGAGGGCCACTGTAATTGGTTACATACCTCTGCTTGTAGTGTATGGGAGTTTCGAGCCTCTCCTAGGTGAGACATACCTGCTGCATTCGGGAGCTCACTTATCCTCCCCTTGGCTTGCTTTCATTTTGTCTATAGATTTTCTTAGGAGTATTCTCTTTGTACGCTAGTTGGATTTTGGGATCACAGTTACTTGAGTATATTTATGTTCTCTTGAGTTTGGATCCTTTTATGTTTGGCATATCTGATATCACCACTAGTATATCGTCACCCACTCCTAGTCCTAGTGCGGACCATGGTATTGGACTAAGGGGAACCATAGCCCCTTACCTTGTTCATAGATTTGGGATTGGTCATATTCCATCCTCTACTCCATTTGTGGAGGATTTTCACTCCCTTCATCCAGTCTTAACGCTAGTGTTCACCCTCATGGGGGTGGTAGTGGATATGTGAACGTTGGGTCTACACCTTACATTCCTTCTTATGTCCCATCGTCCATCACACTGTTTCTTTTTTAATGCAGTTGTCATGATCAATCCTCCCTATGTCCTATAGTTTGGACTCTTTACTGACTATTTCTAGCTGTTTTGGACTAATATTATTGTCATGCAGGATCCAATATTTGTACACTCTCTTCGAGTCTTTGACTCATTCGTACCCATCATAGGTATAATGTCTGAACTGGTATATAGGTTAGGATTTCACATCCTCTTGCATTTTGCATGGCCTTATGATTGTTCCATATTAACCTTGGGCATGAACCCATTCCATGATATCATAGAACCTTCATGCTTCTGTTAGAAGTGGTATTGTGTGAATGGTAGAGCTTTTCTATATGTGGGTGCCCTAGTTAGATCCTTTTTTCATTTGGTACCCATGTTGAGTTGTCTCCTTTAGGTTATGGGAGTCCCTTTTGAGCCCTGCTATATCCTTGAGCAAGAGTTTAATACTCCTCTTGAACTTTATGCTGTCCTTTCCCCATAGGGACTCCCTTGTATATGTCAAGTTGTAATTTCATTTCATGAGTTTTTCTTGCCTTATCGAGTACTACACCGTCTCCCTAATTCATATTTATCAGCCATATAGCCCGATCTTGTCTCATGTCTAGCCAAGCAGATCCTTTTACATATCCTTTGCAACTTGATCACCCCTTTACCAGGAGGATACCTTCCCCCGAGTGTCGTTATCTTGCACTTACTTCCTTGCATTGAGAATAGGTATGTTCCACTTCTTGGAACTACAGTACTACTTTTCCTATCCCTGACACTCATTTCCTCCTAGCTATGTACTATAAAGAACTTTTATTCTTTTTAAAGCTTTTCAAAATATCTGAAAAAGTCCAAAAAAAAAACATAAAAATTTGGATGGGAAAAGATGTTATCTTTAGTAGTAGTTGAGTTGTGTCTCCTTCGAACAGAGCACTATATATCACATCCATTAGTTGGGTTATTAGTTTGCCTTTAGGAGCTATACTCGTTACTCTGATTTTATCTCCACCGACTGGTTATGCTTCCAATACCCATGAAGCCTCTGTTGATACCTCCTATGTCACAGAGATGTCCCTTTTTGCATATCGAGTTCATGTTGCCTACCTTTAGTCACCACTTTCCTTATGTTCTTGTTCAAAGGAAGTTGAAGCCTGAGTCGACCACTCCTCAATTATCTTGACTTGACATGTCGGCCATTCCTAGTACTGTTCATGGTTTGTGCACATATTGTTTGATTTCTTCCACATTATACAGCATTGTTGAGTACCTCATGTTGGTTGATGGGGAATTCCTTAATGCCCTCCTTCCAATGGATTCCATTCCACCGGCATCAGATCATTTATTCTGGAATATGAGTCTAGAGTCATTTGAGTGCCTTGAGACTTATAGTCATCAGTGGTAGTTCCTCTCGCCATCGATAGTTTTTGGAATACATCAATGTCCCCTAATAGATGGATTCTTTCAAGTGTTCGACCTCAACACATATATTCACACTTGTTAGATTGCACTCTGTACCTTGATTCCCATTTTCATTATCGGTGGGTTATCTCGCGTCCATTAACGGTATACATTAATGACCGGTAATCAGACAATGGAATACTATGTTCGAACTTGACACATCTATTCACATAGTAGGACATGTACTCATAGCGGTTTGTGTAGAAGACCTTCCATGTTGGTGGAATTCCATAGATGCTACCTCCTTGATCATGCCAGTGTTCATGGTATTTTAGCTCTTGTGATCTTGATTCCAGTATTTCCAGTGTATATCAAATATCTTCATCCATTATGGATATCTTGATCCATTGTATATTGTACATGGAAATGGCCACACATGACATTTGTATATCATGCCTATTCATGGCCATTGTACTTTTATGTATCTGGGACTGCCGTATGTATTTGCAGTTGCATGTAGAGATTGATTATTGTATTGTACTGATAAGTGGCTGGTTCTTCCACTTGGGTCTTCATTACTCCACTTCTGGGATGGATTTTATAATGTATTCCGGCCATCATGTTACCCATCTGACCTCACACATTAGGGGGCATCTGTTATAGCTGATTTTACCCCACTTGCTTGATCACACATTTATGGCCTCCCCTGTCCCTCTGCAGACTCTTTGGACCCCATGGACTTATATTATACTTTGATGTTCCAAAATCATCCCCAAAAATTGTCTGTTTATACCTATATGCGACTTTTCAAGAAATACTCACGTGTATACACAACTTTTGACCTTAAACCCACGTACATCAGGATGTGTGCAAAATGACAAATATTTTTGGAGTTTTCCTCATTTGAGTCTGAATATCTTGTCTGTTGGCCTTCCATATTCCTTGAGAATGCTCATATTTGACCCTCCATTACCCCTTTGGAGCACTATATATTGAGGCCCTTGGATACATTGAAGAGGAGAAATTGAAGAGTAAGGAAACTATAGTCCATTGTTGCCTCATTTTGCTTATACTTGAATCTGCATCCCTTTGTCCCTTGGAGCACATAGTGTTCTTCCCAATATTTCCTTTTCTTTGTGAGCCTGCTATTGAGAGATGGAGGATTGAAGTGGTGGAGGCCTAGGTGGAGGACTCAGCTTCTTCGGTTCGTGGAAGTGCCAACAGAGTTTGTCACTATTGTATCTCTGATTTATTAATAGAAATATCTTTTCCTGTCCAATTCATATACACTTGAATATGAATATTGAATCCATGGATGTACTTAATTGCTTATACATGGTTGATGATATATGATAGAGTAGCTCTAACACATTTATATATATCATGCTTGCTTTGTTTGCTATTGTTGAGAGCAGATTATAATCGCAATTGCATTGGAAAAGATCAACGGAGATCTACTTCAACTGTCTGGAACAAGGTATGAGTCTATATCACTTAGTGTTAGATTTTCTTATTGCTCTTGCATATTGGGAAATATCGATTTCTGGTGTCATACTGTCTGTTATGGTACCCCCAAGCCATAAGAATTTTCTTTCCGTAACAGAATTGGCGGCTCCACTAGGGAGGCTCCTAGTTGTTTTTCTTTAGGGTTTTGGTATATAATGTGCTTGACTTGCTCTCTGTTTCTCCACGTATCTATGTCACTTTTAGTAGTATGTTCATCTATTGACACTCCCCTAGAGTGGTTTGACCCTTGGCCTACTTTTTACCACTTTCTTCTCTTTATATGTAGGTTTTTGGCTAAAAGTCACGTACATACGCAATTTTTTGGCCAAAAGTCATGTATACATGCAGGTTTTTGGCCAAAAGTCGCATATACATGCATACGCAATTGTTCTTTGAACAGTCATGTACATCCTCCCTTTTGGTTGAGTTTGATGTTGTGGGAGGTTCATGGGTGGGTTGTGAGTGTGGCTAGGTCTTCTTGGGTTTTGATATTTTCTGTTGACTGCTTCTTTTGTATCAGTGTCAGCTCCAAGAATCTCTCAGCCTCATTCCTGGATGCGTATTCGAGCAACTGGGTGTGAACATATTCTGGTAAGGAGGTGTCCCATGGGAGGAGGAACAACCCTTCTTTATATTTTACCTCAGGTTCAGTAACTAGAGCTTTTCCTTTATCTATACAGGTTTGGCCTGTACCAGAGCTTGATGCTCCTGCGGAGAACATATTTAAAACTGGTGTGTTGTTCTGCTCCCTGGTGAGCATATCAACAAGACAATTCAGATACCCTGGTTTATATACAATATCAAAATCAAAATTACTTAACCATATAAACCATTTCAATATTCTGCTATTGTTCTCGGCCATCAAATTCTCATTTCTAAATATACCAGGCATTATCTTCAAATATGTTCTAATAGCAAATCTAACTGGTTTGAGAAACAGAATGAAGTGAAACACTGTCTTTTTGACAGCGAGGATTTCTTTGTGGCTGGATGGATAGTTTAACTCAGCTGCTTTGAAGGATCCAGAGTTGAAGCCACAGATGTTTTCTTTGCCCTCAATCTTTTCTAACAGGATCCACCCCATGTTGTAGATGAAGCGTCTGTCTCAATGATGAATGTACCAGTACCTTGAGGCAAAGACAAGGGAGGCAGGTCCAAGACTTTACTTTTACTTTTCTGAACTGCTTGAGACATTTCTGTTGTCCATTTGGGAGGATTTTTCTTTAAACGCTACTGCAACAAATGGATATCAGCTGCTTGACCTCTGTAAAAAGGTCAAATATAATTGAGACTTCCAAGAAATCTCCAAAGCTGGGTTTTGTCCAGATCTGGTCTGGGAAATGACTGAAAACTTGGAGGATATGGTTTTGCAATACTACCTGTCTTTTCTGAATTTTGAACCCAAGAAATTCGATTTCAGTCTTTCCGATTTCCATTTTACTTTCGGAGAGGACCAACCCATGTTTGTAAACCAGTTCATAGAATGCCTGCAAGTGCTTCAAGTGTTCTTGCAAATTCTTTGAGAAGACTAGAATGTCATCTATGAACACTAATTCCCATAACTTTTCTCTGAAAATATCCTCCATTCTTTTCTGGAATTCGGAGGGGGCATTGTTTAAACCAAACGGCAACACTTTCCACTGATATTGTCCATGAGGAACAACAAAAGCCATTTTAAATCTATCTTCAGCTTTTATCCCAATTTGGTAAAAACCAGATTTCAAATCAAACTTACTAAAGATAGTACAGCCTGCAATTCTTTGCAACAGGCTAGCCTTATCAGGCAGAGGGTACCTTACCTTTTGTAATGCTGCATTTGATGGCTTGTAATTAACTACCAGCCTCGGCTTCCCTCTCTTGATTTCTGAATGCTTTTTGACTACAAAAGCTCTACATGCCCAAGGGCTCTTTGATGGTTCAATTAAACCTTTTGTTAATAAATATTTGACTTCATTAGCACAGAATTATCTCTCTGAGGGAGACATGATCCTCGCTAAAGCCTTCATAGGTTTAATCTTTTGCAGTGTATCATAGGGAAGAGAGAAAAAATACTTTTCTCTGGTCCAAAAAGAATTCGGACTGTCTGAACAACATTCTTTAACCAGTTTCTCAGAAATATCTTTTAAAGCCTTTTCTCCATGAATTTCTGAGAAAGCTATGCAGCGTTCCATTTTTAAGAGCTAAGCAGGGTTAGGTTTATTTACAAGCTTCTATACTGAAGCAAGACATTTAGGGGTCGAATGGAATGAAATAGGAAGAATGACGGCCTGGTTATTTAATATACAAGTAAAAGTCATCTTCTTGGTATCCACAGAGAATGGACTAAATCTGTGCAAGAATTCGGAACCTAAAACACAATCATCAGACAAATCATCTAATCTATACAGGGTTAGTTTATCAGAGACTCCTTTAAACTGTACTGGGAATAATTTGGCTTTGGCTTTAAGAGGAACAGAGGTACCTTCTATGGCTGGGCCTCTATCAGATGTTTCTTCCCAGTAAAAATGTGGAAGAGCCGAACCTTTTGCAAGGTTAACTTGACAACCGGAGTCTAACATGCAGTCCAGGGGATAGGGTTTAAACTCATCAGGATGAAATTGGACCTTTATATAAATCTTAGGGCCTATAAGCATTGCAAGATTAGGATCAGGGGAAGGAGAAGGTTCTCTTCGCCTGGGACTTTCTATGCTCATTTCTCTGTCATATTGCTTACTAAGTTCTTCGTCTGAGGATTGATCTCGTTTTTCCTGTATGATCTTTATCATACATTTGAGATCATCTATCTCTGTAGAAAGCTGCTTCATCTGTTGTTGCTTGTCTCTGATCTGCATTCTAAGAATTGCTTCTTTATCTGTCCTGTAGCTTTGTCTGTCATCATGGCCTTCTGGATAGCCTTTATAAAGCTCAACAAGATTATAGACTGCAGGAGTTACAACTACTAATTTCCCTTTACCTTTATCCTGCTCAATTGCCTTGAGCAGTGGCTTCTTCTCTCCTTTTGAGAGATGCTCTGAGCTGATACTGAAATGGAGGTGTCTCTGATAATTTTAGATCAATGGCTGCAATCTCTTTCTCTATATTCTGCTGCTTAGATAGGGAAAACATATTAAGGGAAAACCTAGAAAAGTCAAAATCTGGCGACTCGAACCCCCCTAAATTTGGTTCGTTATCAGATTCAGAAGAGGATGAAGATGAGGAAGGAGAAAATTTATGTAAGGCAGCATGGGCAGAAGAATATGAGTCAGACTCAGAATCAGAGCTGATATTAGACAGAAGAAATAAAATATCGCCGGATGGTGTTTCATCAGGTTCTGGCATATCCCACCATCTAGGATCCAGAGAATCATAGAAAGCTGCAAGGTGAGGTTTTGATTTCTTTTTGGGACACTTGTTCACCCAATGGCCTTTATTGCCACAAATGAAACATACTTCTTTATCAGATTGTTTCTGTCTTCTTTTAACAAATATTCAAGGATAAGATTTGCTAGTCTGTTTGTGCTTTCTATAGTTCTGCTTTCTGTTATATTTCAAGGGTCAGTCAGGATAGTGATATCTTGGCTGACTTGAATAAAACCCTTTATTTTTCTTCTTTTGACATTTACAGTGATCCTGCAAATGTCCTTTATTATGTGCACCACATCCCCAATCTGGAAACTTAGCAACATTCTTACATAAAGAAGGGGTAAACATATCATGGTGTCGCTTGAAATCCTTACTGACTCTCTTATCTAAACAATGTTCTTTCCAAGTTTCTAAAATGTGACCATGAAGCTGAGCAAGAGAGAGATTACGGTAGTTAATGTTTTTATCTTTCATATAATTTTCTACCACATCAGGAACATGGCCAGGAAAGCTTCTTAGATAATGCTTGAGATAGGCTGGGTCATTAGCTTTTCCTGTAGAGATTAGTAATTTCTGCATATAGCAGAAATATGCCTCGGCTTGAGAGAGATTACAAAGTCGAGCCGACATATAGAGAGATGCTAAGTGATCAGATTCATCATGATCATTAGCACCATGAAATTGTTTTCCTAGAGCTTGCAATACTTGCCGATAAGCATCTTCAGCATTTAGCATTTCATTCCGGGCATCCTGTGGAAGCCACCGCCACCACTCATTGGCAAGACCAGACAGTCCTACGATTATTTGTCCTGCTAGCTATTGTCCTGTGAGAGATGGATCTTGCGTTCTTTTGGACAGAGTCCAATGGAACAACAGGGTAATAGCATCTTTAATTTCTTCACGAGACTGACACTGAATATTTAATACTGGTTGGTCAGGCATCTGAGAAATAATATTATTGATAGAGTTAATGCCAAAGTGGGCATTCAGCTTCGGAGCTTGTGATGCTTGTGGCATTTCTATATCAAATTTTGGTGGAGGTCTATATGAACCAGAAGATTCTGCATGATGGTGTGCAGACAACATATTCATATACTTAGGCTCTAGGGCTGGTTTAAAGGACTTGAAGTGTCCTATCCATTCTTGGACTTCTGCAAAGTCCGCTTCATCTTGACCAAAATTAAATTCTGGTCGATTGTCTTCTTCTTCCTGAACTGTAAACATGCCAAAAGAAAAGCTTCGTTCTAATCTTGGCTCTGTATCTTTATTCTTCTGATAGCCTTTGGCTGCCAAGGCATATGCAGAAGGGATTAATCTCAGAGCTCTTTTCTTTATCTCTTTGGTTTGGCCTATGAGTTCTTCTAGCCAGGCCAACCTTCGTTCTATTTTATCTGCAGCCTTTGCTACAACATTCTTTATTTCTTCAGTGTCTGTTAGGAGATGATTGAGCAGTCCTAACTTTGTTTCCACCATGGCTACTTTCTCTTTTTCTTCGATGATAGTATTTTTAATACTCAGAAGGTCTATGGCCATATCATCGAGATTTTGAGCAGTTAATTTCTTTTGCATATTCCCCCAATTTAATAATTTCACCTCGTCTGATACAGATTCATCTGGACCAGAAGATCTATATGGGAGGAATTCTTTCTTGACAGTTCCATCAGTAGAATACTATCTGAATGGGGTCTCTGGCAAATTCCTACTTGGGAAGTAAGATTTGCGACCTTGTGCAACTGCTTCATATGAATCATTTTGTCTAGGAAGGGAGAACATTCCTAGGCTTGGAGTTGGCTTATGGTGTTGTAGCTTCTGAAGAATTTTCCTACAGGCTGGACAATTGTTGTGTTTTCCTCTGTGATCGGAGTCATAAAGACCTGTGTAGGAAGTGGATGGGGATTTAGATATAGTTGGTGAATATGGTCTCAAATTTCTGTCAGAAGAAACATAAGAAGAGACTGAGGAAGATCTCAAGAGTGGAGATGAGAAGACAGGAGCAGGGGTTGTCTCTGGAAGATGGAAAGACCTTGTCTGTCTATCAAAGGTTAAGGGTTTGTTAACTATGGAATTTTGCATGGATTCGGCACTCCTTAACTCCTTGTATTTCACTTCCCATTTCTGAGGGTAAGTGATGCCAGTCCAGTCGAAGTTAACTGGTTGGGCTTGTTTGGATTTATCACTTTCCACCATGCTGTGCAGGCGTGAGCTCTAATGGACTTTGGAGAGAAAAGGTGGAAGGGTATTGTTTCCAAACCTGATGCAGACAATTTTTTTTAACTGGATAATTTTGGATCCAGTCATCATTTGGAAACCCTGCGGCAAAATGTAAGCTTTTAATAAATTGTATATATGAGGGTCGTCCAAGCTTACACTATACTTAGGAAATATAGTCCCAAAGGTTGGACCATCATGTAATGGTGCAGTAAAGCCTCCAATGATAGCATCTGCAAAGTTGACATGCTGAGTATCTACAACAACACATAAGGAAGGGATAGGGAGATAGGGCCTAACTAAAGGACCAAGGCCTAACTTGATAGCTCCTAAGTGGGCATATTTATAGCCAGATTTGATCACCCAATCAATCTGGGATTTTTCTATGAGATTGATGTGCACAGGCTCCTTAGAGTCTGTGAAAGAGATATCAACAGAGGATAATTTTATTTGTGTAGTAGACTTATACTACCACCATTTCAACTAATAAACATCTTGTAGGAGTAAGCGAGGAAGCTGCCAATCTTGAGAAGGATTGGTGTCTTGTATGTGAATAATTGAAGAATATGATGTAGAACATTCATTCGCAAAAGAAGATCGTCTCTTTGCAAAAGAAACTTCATCATTGTCATTCATCTGACAATCTAGATTAATGTGAGGAATAGTGTCCATCGACGGGTCCATTGGTGTAGGGATTCTGGCTCACTCTGGTCTATACATAACAGGGATTTACGACGCATCAACTCAACGGCTATGACTCTTTTAACAGACCACTCTGAAACCCCTAAGACTTACACCAATTTACTCAACAATAATTTCCATTGCCTACAGGAGCACTATTGCATCTATATTTTAAACAGAGAAATTAAATGCTGAAAATTCTATTTGAAGAGACTTACAGTAAAAGTTGCAGAATGAATATCAGACTATTTGCATAATGAGTAAACACGACTGCTGGCTCTGATACCAACTTGCTCCAGCGATCAAACAATCAATAGCCCCAACAATTAAATCATTACCTTACCCATTTCATGTGGGCATTTGAAATTGTTTTTGCTTTACACAACAAGTGGAATTCAATATTAACCCCATGCCCATTATCGAGTCAACTTTTAGATTGCTTGGCTTAACGAGCTACAGTTCCACGCATTGGAAAAATACTTAAACAATTGCATTTTTTTATATTTTAAATTCTTTTTCCCGTCATATGTGGGATTATCGTCGTGCTATGTAAAACATAAAATCTCTCAGTGCCTACAACAATCTCAAAAAACGAGTAAACGCATGTTAAGGGGAGAAATACAAGTAATTATCATCAAACATTCAAAATGGGCGTTGAGGAAGAGTCCACAAGGAGCCAAAAGCTTTCAATAACACTGCAATACACTATGAATACTCCCAAGCATATGATCAAGATAAACGCCCAGTTGTCAAGAATATTTGAAGCCAGAGGAAAATGCGGCCAATGTTCACGAGTGTTTTGTTTTCGCTTGCTAAAGGAGAATGTAGACAGGTAATTAGATCCAAATGTCAAAATTCCAGATTTCAACACCAGCTGTTGATCCAATGTTAACAATAATTGTTAAGGAAATCAAAATATTTCAAAAGGAAGAATACATGAAGCGTTTAACGGGTGAAAATAAGAGGATCAAATCCATTTTTCCAGGCAGACTATTGGCATTGGTCAAATGTGTATTCCATAATTTTTTTACAATCAAATCATAAATTTCAGATTTTCAGGGCACTTGGTAGCTTTAGCCGAAACATACAGATGATAGAATATTTGTAGAGATTAGTAAGCAGACATCCAGTCATATTTTATCTTCAACAATGCTCTTATATTTTAGGTTTCATATCAGTCCAGCTATGCCATGTTTTGCATTCTCGATCTTTTGATAACAAATGCATAGATGACAGGCAACAAGGTATTTCTAGGTAGAGGTTTTGAGCATTTCTGGATCTCTTGCAACTTATTCCATATTTTATGGCAATAAAACATAGATTATTTTAGCCTATCGATAAGATTTGATGTTAGGAAACTAGAAACAGTTTAATTGCTTCATTTTTGTATAAATTTATGATTTGTAATGTAACGGTGAGGAGGTTCCAGCTTGAGAGTCTGTGATCTATTTGTAAGGTTGTTATTACCAGTGAGAGTGTTTCATCGTCAGTATGTTTTAGAGCTATATGAGGATTAAATAATATATGAGCTAGTTTATGATTTCTTTTTATACAGATATTATTTATCCTCGTAATGAATCTTATGATGGATGATGTTATTATCCTAGTTTCTCCTTATATATGTCAATGTCTATAAATTTTTATACAAAATGTATTTCTGTTTGAAAAACATCATTATTTATATGATTAATTGTTTGTAATCATATAATACATTATTTATTGGTTCATACATTGTTTACTATCTTTATTGTCTTTTTATCATACTTTTATAGGTCTTTGTTTTAGGCTGATCATTCATCCACACCTTCACTTTCCTCTTCTGCTATTTAAAATCCAAATTCATTCAATTCAAGGTGCCTAAACTTTGTGCTAAGCAGTCAGTACATAATTTAGGACTAATAGCTTTTGGTGCCATTGTCGGGGACGAAGGAGTGAAGATATCTTTCCTGAGAAGAACACCAATGATTAGATCTGACTCTTGATGGTAGACTAGGGCATGACATTAGTTTGACTGCAATTTTCTACCTGTTGACTCCAGCTTCATCACGGGTGAATCTATTGGCGGCTTCACTGATTCAAAACGGACAAGGTTCTTGTTGTGAGGTATGTTTTCTGTGATTTTTCAAAGATAGTTGATTTCCCTAATCCAATTCCTAGTAGAGATGAATGGGAAAATAGCCTTCCCAGATTTTGAGGAGAAGATTGGGAAGTACCACCTGAGAACTTGATGTATTTCCATGATTATATTCATCAACTTCAGATTGTGCATGAGGATGTTCAAATTAATCTTTTCATATATTCATTGGAAGGGAAGGCTCGAGAATGGTGTATATCTATTCCTGCTACTTGTGTTGTTTCACTAAAATATTTTCATCTTTCCTTTCATTTATTTTGCAAAGAAATTTTTTCAGCGAATTTCCTTTATCCAGAATGCTTCTATGAATTTGATTTGTTGGCTAAAAGATCGTATGCCCATGTAGAAGAGTATGTTACAATAGATGATACTTTTCATGGTGATCAAGAGGTTCATGATCTTCAAAGTGAAAGCTGGATTGAATATAGTTTTGGTATTGTATCAAATGGTCATGAAAAACAAGCTTTTTCTTTTGAGTATCCAAATGATAATGAGTAGGTTCATGAGCAGATCGATATATCAACATGTGACGGTTTTGAATCTGAACTATTGAAATGCAATAAAGGATATGAAAAGGAGTTAGAAGAGCAGCTTACATATCTTTCTTCTTCACCATTTGTCGAACAACAGTCTCCTCCAGAAATCAGTAAACTTGTATCTAATATTCTTGGATCAAAATATGAAAGAGACACTAAACACAATGAAGATATTATAGTTGAAGATAAGGGCAACAATGCTTTGTTTTCTGCTTCTTCATTTGCAACATTTCAAGAAAAAAAGTATGATACCTTCCATGGAGAATAAAATTTAAAGAGGCATCCTTCTCTTTTACATCAGCCACAAGAGGATTTTCAAAATTATGATATTGAAATTCATAAATATGATATTTTTGGCATCAATCCAAATGTTTCTTATTATGATCATTATGATAAAGAAGCTGTTACAAGTTTCTTTGAAGATCATATTGCTGGTGATAATTTTTTAGAAAACTTCATCTTTGTCATTAGAATTTTCTCAAGTTGCTCCAATTTTTTATGAATATGATGATAATTTAAAAGTCCAAGATCCAGATAGGTGTGATGTAGCAAAATCTAATCAGCAGATTCATGAAGGCATTCAATTCATTATCCATGAACAACCTGATCCGGTATATGACAGCTATACATCTAATGGAAACATTGAAAATGAGGATCAACTTGTTGACATTGTTGTTGGCACCGTCCAAGAAATTCTGGAGCAGATTCTGGATAACTTTGATGCCTTTGATTTCCAATGGCTGGAAAATCTTCATTCTCTTTTTCTAGTCGAACAAATGAAATATCATGTTATAAGTGGAGCAGAGGAACAATGTGACTTTTTGTATCAGCTGGAAATGCATCATGATTGGGAGGACCCAGTGGCCATCTACATGGAATCATGGTTATCAGAAAATTCCAGCCTTGCAGAGTTTAGAATCAACCAGGATTACGGTTGTAAGCAGGGATGATTTTAAGGAACCATACTTATTTAAAAGTGTATAAATGTTGGCGAATATTACCAATTCTTAAAATGCCAACTATAAAATGGTTGGCGATATTTAAAAAAAAAAAATTAATTTCCAAGGATTTTTTATCGTTTATATAATAATTTGGCGATTTTTAGGGTGAAAATTTTTTACCACATCAAAATTGGGCGAAACAGGGCTTCAAAAAATGCAAAATGGCGAATCCTTTTGGGGAGAAAAACATGGAAAAATAGCCCACTGGGCTAAAATTCGCCCCTAAAATTCGCCCTGGTTGTAAGTATGCTTTGCAAATCAAATTTCTGCTACAAATGATAACTTCTTCTTTGATTTTTATCTACATGCAAGAAGTTCTTATAATTGGTTGGATGCTATCATGGATTCATTGGAAGTATGATTTCACTTGATCAAGTAGCAGCACAGATGATTAGAGTAGGAGTGTGGATAAATAAGCTTGTCCTTGAGTATTTGCTTTAGTTTGCACATGAGTGTGATCAGATTGTTGTGTGAATATTTTTCTCAGTTTGCAGAGTAGTTTAAGATTTCAACATTTAGTTTGCAGTGTCTTTTCAATTTTTTAAACCAGTTTGAGATATGAATGATTCCAACCCAATGAAATAGGCACAATAGAAAAATGTTGGAAAGTTTGTAGGGTGAGGTTGCGTAGATGAATAAAAAGAAGGCACATGGTTTGCTTGTTCTTGGTAGCTCGCAAGGAGCGTGCCATCCCTAACTAAAGCTAGATGTTGGTACCAGATTTTTCTCACAAGATTTTTGGATTTTATCAGCGTACATGTAAAAAGGTACCTTGATTTTCGTTGCCGGAAAAGCCATGAATGTTCTAATAATCCTAGTCATCTTTTCATTGCTTCAGGCTTCCATCTTGGTCTTGTATGTCTTTGATTCTTTGTTTTTTGTTTGCATTTGAAATAACCTTCAAGACGTTTTCCGAAGCTTCTAGGTTTTTGCCGAATCACTCAAGACCAAAATTGTATTTCCTCAGCCTTTAATCTTCGATTGCCAAAAACATTAACTTTGAATCCAACCCGTTCTATATGCATCATGATTTTTAGTAACTATTATTATTATTTTAAGAAAAATTATCTTTATTCTTTTCTTTTATTTTAAAGATATTTATTCTTTTAACTAAATAATAATTTTTATTAAAAAAATAAAAATAAAAATAAATTGTTTTTACTAATTCCCATTACCTTACTCATTTCACGTGGACATTCGAAATTATTTTGCCTTTACACAAAAAGTGGAATTCAATATTAACCCCATACCCATTATCGAGTTAACTTTTAGAGTGCTTAGCTTAATGAGCTACAGTTCCACGCGTTGGCAAGATACTTAGACACTTGCATTTTTTAATATTTTAAATTCTTTTTGCCGTCATATGTGGGATTATTTTCGTGATTGCGCCGAGAGGCGCATTCTACAGCCCGGTATGAGGTAGAAGTGTAATTCCGTGCTCAACGTGGCGATGACACGTGTCACATAAAAAAGTCGGCTTATATATATATATATACACCTAAGATTATTAATTATTAAGCCGTATATATATATATATATATATATATACACACACCTAAGATTATTAATTATTAAGCCGACTTATATATATATATATATATATATATATATATATATATATATATTTGTAAGCAAATCAAAACACCTATACACACTTCAAAACAATACGTACAAGCTGGACCTTCGGAATAAGGCTGAGAGTAATTACAGATTTGTCTCAGGTATGCGAATGCGTATAATTTAAGTTTCTATATCAAGTATGCATATGAGAAACGATTGAATTATAGAAACTGATACGAGTATATTATTATAGTATTTGATGTATTCTCCCCCGTAGTCCATTTATGTGATTGATGGCGAGCACCGGAATCCATCTGCAATTTCTGGATTTTGAGCAGAGTGGTGGCACCGCACATTGTCTCTGCATAATAGGAGTTGGAACCGCATTTTCACTATGTGAAAGGTGTGGTGACCTCTTTAGGTAACGTCATTCCCGACAAAAATTAATGCGGTGGCCTATTTAAACTACGATCCACAATTTCTTAAATAAAATGCATTCACGGTTTTGTGATGCAGGTAGTCAATCATCTGTTTTAATGTTTAAAGGTGCAACAATGAGTGTGTCTCACCTATTCACCACTTCAAATCTATGCAATTGGTCTGGAGATCTGAGAATGGAGAGTAACCACCGCGCTACATTCGGCTCCACAGACTAATGTTCTCTCTCACACGATACGTGTGTGTATTCCCATGTTGTTGTTGATAAGATATGAACTGAATCACACCACTACTTCATTAAAAAAAGTTTTGAGCCCAACGTTCTGTGCTGCTGATATGGAGTTCCATGTTTCAGCAGAAATTTAGAGCCAACGAACTCACGCTTACAAGAGAATAGGGACACGCGATTATGTTTGCACTGAGGACAACGTAGATCTTATGCACAGATCTGAACGAAGATTGTGAAATTCAGAATATATGAGAGCTGAATCAAACCACGAGTTGATATGGAGCTACACAAGTTCCGATCCAGAGATGAGCTCACGGAGATATGGAATAATAATAAAAAAAAGCGTGCCAAGTCACATAGAATAAAAAAACATCATGGCGTTGGAACCCTAGATTGCAATCTATAATAGAAGATGCGACGAAATTGATATTTTTTTTTCTTCAAACTGTTAGTCAGCCATTTCAAATCAGTATTTTAAAAGTGTGACCGATCTGGGCTGGGATACACAACTTCTTCTGATTGTATGTGCTCTCAATTCCATGGAAAGGCTTAGCGAGACAAACAAGGATCATGCCGTAAAATTTGATACCATGATAAAAAAAACAATTGAGAGATACACTATGGACTGATTGATTTCCTTCTCATTATTAAAGAGAGCATAAATAAAAAATACAAAATAACAGTACTATGGGTGAATACCATAGGTCAGCAAATACCACCGGTCACCTAATTGACTAACTAACCAGCTTAGATCCAGCTTTACCCGGCTCTATCATGCGCCGAGAGGGATCAAATATTTCGAGGTGCAAACCCTTTTTTGGAGTGCAATTGTTGAAGCAAGGTTTGCACCTCGAAATATCGAAATATTTGATCCCTCTCAACGCATGATAGAGCCGGGTAAAGCTGGATCTAAGCTGGTATGTAAAACACAAAATCTCTCAGTGCCTACAACAACCTCAAAAAATGAGTAAACGTGTGTTAAGGGGAGACATACATGTAATTATCATCAAACAAACATTCAAAATGGGTGTTGAGGAAGAGTCCACAAGGAGCCAAAATATTTGAATAACGCTGCAATACACTATGAATACAACTAGGCATATGATCAAGATAAATGCCCAGCTGTCTAGAATATTTGAAGCCAGAGGAAAATGAGGAAAATGCGGCCAGTGTTCACCAGTGTTTTGTTTTTGTTCGCTAAAGGAGAATGAAGACAGTTAATTAGATCCAAATGTCAAAATTCCAGAGTTCAACACTGATTGTTGATAAAAGTTAAGTTTGGCTCCAATGTTAACAAGAATTGTTAAGGAAATCAAAATATTTTGGAAGGAAGAATACATGAAGGGTTTAACAGGTTAAAAGAAGAGGATCAAATCCAATCTATTTTTCCAAGCAGACCATTAGCATTGGTAAAATGTGCATTCCATATTTTTTGACAATCAAATCTTAAATTTAAGATTTTCAGGGTAATTGGAAGCTTCAGTAGAAACATATAGATGACAGAATATTTGTTAAGATTAGTAAGCAGACTTCCAGTCATATTTTATCTTCAACAATGCTCCTATATTTTAGGTTTCATATCAGTCCAACTATGCTATGTTTTGCTCTCTCGATTCTATGATAACAAATGCACAGATGACAGACAACATGGTATTTCTAGGCAGAGGATTTTGAGCATTTCCATATCTCTTGCAACTTATTCCAGATTTTATGGCAATCAAACATAGATTATTTTAGCCTATCGATAAGATTTGATGCTGGGAAACTAGAAACAGTTGAATTGTTGTATTTTTGTATAAATTTATGATTTGTAATGTAATGGGAAGGGGGTTCCAGCCTCAGAGGCTATGATGTATTTGTAAGGATGTTATTATCAGTGAGATTGTTTCAGCCTATCAGTATGTTTTAGAATTGTATGAGGATAATTATTATATGAGCCAGTTTATGATTTCTTTTTATACAGATATTGTTTATCCCTATAATGAATCTTATGATGGATGATGTTATTATCCTAGTTTCTCATTATACATGTCAATGTCTACAAATTTTTATACAAAAAGTATTTCTGTCTTAAAAACATCATTATTTATATGATTAACTATTTGTAATCATATAATACATTATTGACTGGTTCATACATTGTTTACTATCTTTATTGGCTTTTTATCATACTTTTATAGGTCTGTGTTTTAGGCGGATCATTCATCCACACCTTCATTTTCCTCTTCTGCTATTTAAAATCCAAATTCATTCAATTCTAGGTGCCTAAAATTTGTGCTAAGCAGTCAGTATAGACTTTAGGACTAATAAGAGCCTTTTACATATCCATTGCAGCTTGATCACCCCTTTTCCAGGAGGAGACCTTCCCTTGAGTGTCGTTATCCTGGACTTACTTCCTTGCATTAAGCATAGGTATGTTCCATTGCTTGGAACTATTTTTCCTATCCGTGAAACTCGTCTCCTCCTAGCTATGTACTATAAATCACTTTTATTATTTTTCAAGCTTTTCAAAATATCTGAAAAAGCCCAAAAAAAAAATCAAAAAACATAAAAATATGGATGGGAAAAGATGTTATCTTTAGCAGCAGTCGAGTGGTGTCACCTTCAAACAAAGAACTGTATATCACATCTGTTGGTTGGGTTATTAGTTTGACTTTAGGAGTTGTATTCATTACATTGATTTTATCCCCACCGACTGGTTACAATTCCAGTACCCATAGAGCCTCTGTTGATTCCTCCTGTGTCACAGAGATGTCCTAGTTTGCATATCGAGTCCATGCTTCCTACCTTTAGTCACCACTTGCCTTATGCTATTTTTAAAATGAATTTGAAGCATGAGTCATCCATTCCTCAGTTATCTTGACTTTGAATGTCGACCATACCCGGTACTGTTACTGGTTCGTGAACATCTTGTTCGAGTTCTTCCACATTATACAGCACTGCTGAGTACCTCATTTTGGTTGATGGGGGATGCCTTAATTACCGCCTTCTAGTGGTTTCCATTCCACCGACATCAGATCATTTATTATGGAATAGGAGTCTAGAGTCATTTGAGTGCCTTGAGACTTACAGTGATTAGTGGTAGGTTCTCTCGCCATCGAAATTTTTGGGAATACATCAATGTCATCTGATCGATGGATTCTTTCAAGTGTTCGACCTCAACACAGCTATTCACATTTGTTAGATTGCACTTTGTACCTTGACTCCCATTTTCATTATTGGTGGGTTATATCGCGTCTGTTAATGGTATACATTAATGACTGGTAATCAGACAATGGACTACTATGTTCAACCTTGACACATCTATTCACATAGTAGGACATGTACTCGTAGTGGTTTGTGTAGAAGACCTTTAAGCTTAGTGGCATTCCATATATGCTACCTCCTTGATCGTGCCAGTGTTCATGGGATTTCAGCTCTCATGATCTTGATTCTAGTATTTTCAATGTATATCAGATATCTTCATCTATTATGGAGATCTTGATCCATTGTCTATTGTATGTTGCGATGACCACACATGACATTTGTATATCATGCATATTCATGGACATTGTACTCTTATGTGTCCGGTATTGTCGTATGTATTTCCAGTCGCATGCAGAGATTGATTATTGTATTGTATTGACAAATATCCATTTTGTATGATGATGATGATGAAGGTCTTCTTAGTGTTTGACTTGTGCCACTTGGTCCTTCACTTGATGGTCTCATGGACCTAAGGTTCCTAGTGGTTCATTCATGCCCACTCAAAGTACATATTCATAAACAAGGATAATTAATAAATGCTTTATATTGATCTCTTCGTTTCCACCAAGATAAGGTGCTAGGTCTCTCAACCAGGGGTAGCTAGTCCCTAGAGAAGGTCTCATCGCACACAGATCAAGGAGAGGAGTGCATCACTTTCCCATACCTGGTCTAGGACTTATGGTGATGACCTAGTAACAAACTAGGTGCCTCATCCCCAAGATGCATCAGATGACTCAATTTCAAATACTTGGTAACTGATCAAGCACCTCCATTCTCCGAGAGAATGGCCCTCAGCCCAAGGCCGAGGTCCTGGTCTCGGAATAGGTTAAATTCCTGGTAACTTACCATGTGCCTCCATTTAGTGAATGGCACTCAACCCCAGGATGAGACCCTAGTACCAAACTGGTTTAATTTCCTGGGAACTGACCAGGTACCTCCATTCTCCCATAGAATGGCCCTCAACCCCAAGTAGAGGCCCTAGTCCTAGACTAGGTTGAATTCCTTATAATTGACCAGGTTCCTCCATTCTCCCAGACCAGAATGATCCTCAGCCCTAGGCTGAGGCCTCGGTCCCAGACTGGGTTGAATCCCTGATACTAACCAAGTGCCTCTATTCTCCCAGAAAATGGCTCTTGATGCTGCTTAGGAAAAATCAACAAAATTCTAAGGACAAAAACTAAAATTCTAAAAAGACTTAAAATTTATTTTCTATAGTTATGTGTTGTCTAATTATGTTTGTATTTTACTTTATATTTCTTAATTAGTGGACTACCTTTCTATATTCTTTTCTATTTTATTCAATAAAATTACTCTTTTGACCCATTCAAATTCCATTATCACCATTGCTATCATCACCATGATTGTCATTATCATCACTAGTTTTTCCTTGCTTTTCATATGTTATGTTTCTCCTCGGATTATAGTCAAACAATATTGATTTAAATCATTGGAGTTCTTCATCTCAACATTTAGAGCTTGATCTTGTTTATTTCCAAAGGAAACAAGATAAGATTTCACAATCTTCCACTCCCAACAATCTAACTGTATATATGCCCAACATATGGTAATAGTGGCACTTTCTATTTTTCTTGTTTTTTAATTTTTGTGGATCCTTTCAACCTTATTGGTATCTTATATTATGGCCTTCCACTACTTTAGGGCTTATTTTATTTTATTTTGTTTCTCTTGCACTTTTTTTGTTTTTGTCTTATGGCTTATCTTTGTTGGAAAATGTTTTGTTTTCTTTCTCTTGACATAAAAATAAACTTCTTTATTAACGTAGTCCCAAAATTAACTTTTTCTATTATTATTTTAATAACAACAATATGAAAATACAAATTTTCTTTATTTTAAAATGTTGTTTTTAAAGTAGCAATTACTTCAATCAAATCAAAATTTGTTAGGATTCTAGAACTTCTATGCTTGACTCGAGGACAACTAACTACACAAATAAGTCTTTGAGTTAAAATATATAATTTTCCACCACACACTTCATCTTAGCAATTTTTTTTTGTATGAGAGTACATTATCTTAGAGCTTTCCTTTGTCTTCTTTTTCATATTTTTGGACTACATAGTTCCACATCTCTTTATTGGTGTTTTGATTGATGGTGTTATTAGAGCATGATTAAAAAAGTCATCAAATATTGATGTATCCATTCTCTTATATGGATATTGGAAATTCCACCATGTTTAGTGATGGCATTGACAAACTCTGTCATTCATTCGTATTTTGGTTTGGTGTTCCGAGTGTGTGACAAACAAAGTTCTACCTCATTCGGATTTCGGATTTGATACCTGGTAATGGGAGGGTTTCTGGAGTTGCAAAGATTCTTGTTGATGAAGGTGGTTTGTTGGAACGTGCCTTGGTTGGAAGCCTGGAGTATGTCTCTTTAAACCGTGTGATGTTTGGAAGCTGATATTAGGTATGGGCCGAAGCTCAATATTTTGACAAATGGGTGGTTGTGTCTCCAGTTCATTGAATAGGACGATGCGGCCAGGGTTTTAGCGAAAACCAAAAGGTGGATTATTGGTAGGGGCTCCTTCATATTAAGCAGATGGTATCTAGGGTACAATCAGATTGGAGAGAAGGTTGTCAAACGACATTTATGGATGTTACTTCCTAGTTTCCCCATTCAGTTATGGACAAATAACATTTTTTGCATTTGGTAAATTTGTTGGCAAAATTTATTCAGCTGGACAAATTTCCTTGCAAACAAATTAAACCCTCTAGTAGGGAGCACAAGCTCCTTTATCAAAGACTCCTCATTCTTCATTGAGAAAATTAAGGACCGACATATGGATGAAAATGAGCTACTCCTGAGCCTAGACATCGTATCCCTCTTCACAATGATTCCCATAGAAGAGGCAATCAAAGCCATTGAGAACCTTACTGACCAGGAAACCACTTAGTTAGTAGGATGATGTCTTAGATCCACCTTTCTTAGCTGTGAAGGAGAGATGTATGAGCAAACTTATGGGGTCTCCATAGGCTCTCCCCTCTAACCAATTATAGCCAACCTATTTATGGAAAACTTCGAACAAAATGCTCTATCCACGACACGTTCAAATCCTGAGTGGTCGTTAAGGTATGTGGATGACACATTCATAATTTGGGCACATGGTAGAGAGGATATGGTCAAATTTGTGGATCACCTTAACAAACAATTTGACTCTATTAAATTTACAATGGAGATGGAGGAGAGTAATTTCCTTCCTTTTCTTGATACACTAATTATCAGAAAGAAAGACGGGGGAATTTCTCATAAGGTTTACAGAAAGAAAACCCACACCAAGCAATACCTCCACACTCTTTATCACCATCATCCACAACAAAAAGTGGGTGTCATGAACACATTGATCACCAGGGCCAATAGGATTTTGGATACAGAGCACATAGAAGCGGAAAAAGAACATTTACATAATGTTTTCCTTAGTAATGGGTATGACTCAGATCAAACTAGGAAATCTTTTGTCAAAACTGGAAAACCTAAACACCTCAAAGAAGAAAGGAAAAAGGTGGGGGAACACAAGGCTTTTCTTCCATACATTCCAGGTGTAATAGAAAATATTGAAAAACACTTGAAGAAGAAAAGTATTGACTCGGTGTTCTCACCCCTTAACAATGTCAGAAATCTCTTGAAATCAGTCAAAGACCCCATTGACCCTTCCCTAAAAAGGGTGTTTACATGATTTCATGTGAATGCGGGAGGGCCTACATCGGTGAAATAGGGAGATCCATTCGAACCAAGGTGAAAGAACACTACATTGACATCTGGAAAATAGAATGCAAAAATCTGCTTTGGGCCAACATTCACATGGCTCAAAACACCCAATCATGATAGAGGACATGAAATTTCTTGCTCAAGTTGATAATTGGTCATTAAGAAGAGTGAGGGAAGCTATCAAAATCATTAAACACCCCAATTGTTTAAACAGGGAAGATGGCCTGACCATCAACAGGTTATGGCTCCCTAACCTCACTAAATTAGCCAACAAACATCTAACTAATTAATACCTAATTTTACAAAACCTAAGTTAAAGAATTTAAACACTCTTCTCATAATTAAAAACCCTAATAAACTAAGCCTAAAAATAATCATTACTATTCAATAGTTTTATTAAATAAACTATTAAATATTAATACATATTTAAAATTTAAAGATTTTAATTGATTAATTGATTCACATAAAAAAGTTATAAAAAATTTAGACACTCATTAAAACTTTTCCATAATTAAAATCCTAATATACTAAGCCTAAAAACCTAACCTAGATTAACATAAACTACAATGAACATGAACCTTAATATTATGATAATCATGCTTTAAAAAACATATTATAACAAACAATAAAAGATTATATTCTTTTAATAAAATATTAATAGGCCAAAAAAATAGCTTTTAGTTAAACTATTAAATATTAACAAATAATTTAAAAATTTGGAGACTTTAATAAAATTTCTAAACTTCTATAAAAACTACTTCGAAAGAATTAACTTATAAAACCTCTAAACATAACCTTTATATCATAACAAAACAAAATATTATAACCTTTAAAAATTTAATAACTTAAAAACTTTAAATTTTTATAGAATAAAGAATTTAATAAAACTAATTTAGGTTATTAAAAACAAAAATTGATTACGATATAATTACATTTTTAGAAATACTATTAAATATTATTATTTGAATATTTTGTAAAATTAAGATTTTCAATTAATTATAATTTTTACCTTCATAAAATAATAAAACCCTAGGTGTCGGCTATTTGACTCGTCTATATTTATAAGAAATAAAGATCCTAAAATCATTTTAGGCATCGATAATGTCCTGAAGATGAGCCAAGGGTGGCTTGAAACGTTGACAGTGAATCATTACTAACCGCAGACTCCCCATAAGATGTCATTAACAATTACTGCGGATTTTCAGCCAAAACTAATAAAATGTTTATTGCAGAAGATAAGTGTAAAGCTCTTGTCCTTTTTTTGTTGGTACATGAGCTTTATCTTCTTGGACGTTGAACGAAGAGATTGGTTGCTGAACCCATTGTTGCATGCCTTACAGGAAAATAAGATTATGAATAATATTCTCCAATATCAAAATTCATTGCAGAAATACATGGCACTAATAGACCTCGAGGTATTTATATTGAAATATTCAAACTTTTCTTGAAACGACTAGAGTGGTTGAGCATTTTTTTTATGTTTCGTTTAATATAAACAGTGGTTTTGGCCTCAGTCCCTTGCATGCTATCTTTGGCATGTGGCTGTTATAGATGTTATCATGCAATCTACAATGGCATATATATTAACAGCTTTATCGTTGGTTAATAGTGCTAGAAGAAAATTGCATAAATTGTGTTTGACAGGATCGTTTACAAGGTGACACAATTTCTCTTTGCAGGAGTGGAATGAAATGTTGTTTTACAAACTCTTGGTGGATAATGTGGAAGAGTTACTTCCAATAGTTTACACTCCAACTGTTGGTGAAGCTTGTAAAAATTATGGGTTAATTTTCAGGTGTCGACAGGGTCTCTACATCAGCTTGAAAGAGATGTATATACATTGTCTCTTTTTTCTTGTAATTATCCTAGGTCATCTATGTTCCAATTCTTTTTTGTTAGGATTATCCTTTGCATTTGTTTCACTACATTAAAACTTTTGAGGGTATGGTATTGGCAAAGGTAATATCCTAGAAACTTTGAAGAACTGGAATGAAAAGAGTATTCAAGTTGTAATTATCACTGATGGTGAACGCATATTGGTACTTGGGGACCTTGGATTCCAAGTAAATTTCATAATTACCTTGCTCTTGTTCATTGTACTTTTCCTGCTATCCATGGGTTTCCTCTACCTCTGACTTTATTACATAAAAACATGCACTTTCATTTATCTATTCAGAAGTTTTCAACTTTTGTTAGCTTGTCATACACGTTGGAATCTGCTATGTGTTTCATACATGTTACCAGGGGATCTCCCATAATGTATGTTTTCAGTTTTTTACCTTGTTTTTTCCTTTCATCCTTTTATTGAGATACCTTTAGAAATAAGCCAATTAATATAGAAATAATGACAATAAAAACTATTGTGTGTTCATTAAGTTTTGTCAATTATGTGAGGTTCCTCTATCTATATCATCAACATTATTTTTCCAACAATTTTGTTGTCTTTTGTCACAAAGTGAATACTGGTAAGCATTTAATCCTTGTTGCCAAGGTACTCCTTCCATGTTTGTCTTCATTTGGTTTGTATTGTTCTTATTTGTTCTTTTTATATGCATATATATGAAGGGATACACGCAATAGAAAAAAGAATGTTTAAAAGCAATATTTTAAGATTTTATAATATAATACTGCACTCAACAACCACATCTTTATTCATGTTACATCTCAACTCGCCTGATCTCCTAGATTTCCTTGGAGGTGGGATAACCATATCAAGTCTCTAGGGTGGAATAGGTTTAAGGTACCATAAAAGTCCCTTGAAGATCCACTGATGTTGGTTCAATCTCATGGAGCTCAAGCATATCGTTTGTTTTGTTGTGAAGCAGAATTTGTCAATATTTGGTTCAAGCATTGAAGTCTCTAAAGAAGACGACATCCTCCGAAGTAGACTACTAGACAATATAATAATATAAGTCCTGGAAAGGGTCCTTGCTTGCATCCCTGTGGAGAGAAAAAACGAATGTGAGAGGAAACTAGCAAATTTAAATAAAAATGTCTTGAGGAAGTGGGGACATGTCACTAATCCAGATCCACATGTAGCTAGCCACAAATTTTTGATGCTACCATGCCAACGTTGTCTTGTATTTAGTCTTTGACCAAACAGGTGATGCTAGTCAGCCCATGCATACTATCTGAAATTTGAGTCTCTTGCTGACAAATTGAAAAGCAATGATAGCTTGGGTACTCTGATATAATTATGAGAGATACCAACATATAGGTCAAGGAAAGGGTCCTTGTTAGGATTAGTGTGAAGTGTAAGAAATCTAGGAGGAAGTGGAAAACTATAATGTAAATACCATTAAGTAGTGGGTGTTCCCTTGGAATTGGACCTATAGAAATCTGACGTGCTTGTTAGAGGAAATCATAGAAGCCTTGTCTTGAAGAGTATCATAGATAAGGCATGCAGCCCCTCTTGAGAATCTCATACTATAAAATTGACAAGTCTCTTGTCTAGAAGAGGATTCCCAATGATAACCCTGGACCATAGGTGGTGTCCACATGGGGATATCGTGGATCTAAGTGAGAAAAAAGAGGTCAACCCCAGTTACATTAGATAATCCGAAGTGGAACTTAATGCCCTGTTACCCCCAACCTTGATGAACTTGTCATTTATAGGAAAGATAGGACCACCCAATGGGAGGGTTATTTTGAATGATGGTCCATTTTCCTTATTTTCTAGCTTCCCTGACATGTTCTCTATATTGCGTGAGATTAACAAGTTGGGATTTCATGAGATTAGCATCTAAGAAGATATTATGAGGGAGGGAGGAGAGTCATCTCTTAGATTTTAGGGCTCTTATATTATCCATAGAGTCCTAAATTGGATGAAGGGTGTTGGCCCAAACCCAAAGGCTTTCGAGGCTAATATCCTTTAGAGGAATGACATTTTGAAGGAAAGAGGTGCCATGAGTAAAGGCTCCAAAGAGTTATTTGAATGCTAGCTCCACCACTCTATTCTTGAACTTGTAACCTCATTCTGAAGTCTATTTTTTTCATATTCAAATTGCTCAAATCTTACCAACATGTTTGTAATGTGAAATTCCTAGATGGAAGAGTATGTATAAAATCTTATGTTATTTGAAGTGACATTTAGAGATATTTAGCTAGACATAACTTTGTTACTAGTGTGATTTCATACAAACAATTGTTGGAGGATCAACTTTGGCAAGAAGTGGAAGTTTTTAGGAACACAACAAAGATATTTCTTTCCCGAAAGCAATGAAAGTTATCCAAAACACTGAGTCAATCTAGTTGGTAGACATGCAAAGGATGGCCACTTTGGGATACTTTTTCTCCATTTTCCACAAGCAATTAAGGTGAATTAATCAGCTAAGATGGGTTTAAGATTCTATATACGCAGGATTACATAGTAGAATTTGGACAGTATTATTTTTAACATTTTTGTAGCAGCAAAGGACTTTTGTTTCTTTCACCTTCCAAACCCTTACATTCTAACAAGTAACACCATTGCATACAAAGAGACCTAAAGAAACCTCTCAATTGTCACTCAGTATGACGTAATTAGTTTCTTAGGTAACATTTGATTTGATTTGGACCAATTATGCTTAGTATTTAGCTCCTTGAATCTATCAGTTGCTTGCTGGTTAAGCACAATTGTAGTGTCATGGCTAGCTAGTGAACTTATTTTAATTTATCTCCATCTAAGGCACAAATTCACCTCACCTATTTCGTATATGCATTTATGCACTTTGAGTGCCTTGGTTCCATGTTTTGTGTGCAACATCAATTTATGAACCATTAATCTCATAACAAAAATGTGTGCATCTCTCACAATTGTCTCCAAAGATATGGCATTTATTCAGATGAAATATGTTGCAGAAAATGTGGTTTCTATGTTTAGATTGCAGTGCCTGGTTGAATATTTGGCTATGGGAAATACAAAGCTCATTCACAGCTTGATTGCATGTATGAAGGGTGGTTTTCTCATTCTACTTGAAAAGAAGAAGGCTGATTGATAGCCCTAGTATCCCCATCATAACTTTGTTCGCTTCAGTATTTTTTCACTTATAAAAATACATTTATAAAATAAAGGAGATCCAAATACCATAAATTATACTTTAATCTTTTAACTCTCATTTATTATTATCCTTGAAAAAATTAAAATATAAATCCTTAGTATTTTTTTGGAAACAAAATTTCTATTAGGTTCTGAAAAAATTAAAATATAAATCCCCTATCTTCTTCTTGAAACAAAATTCCAATTAGGTAAGAACCCACAGATTTAATAATATAATAAAAACAATCTATGTTTGCTCAAATAATTTTGATTTGGAATTATAAAAAACAAGTTCTCTATGCAGACAAAATCTTTATTTGGCATGGATTTATACTGGTATGGAAAAGATGAAAAGACTGTGTTCATAATATAGTTCAAAAATTTAACTTCTCTTCCCCTGAATTGCCCTATTTGTGTGAGGTCAGGATCATTGCTGCAAGATTCCCATTACATTGCATTTGTCAAATGCATAGTCTGTACACCACAAATAGACCAGCATTAAAGAAAGACATGAAATAAGAGGTATTTAACGTTGAGATGGATGATATTCATTAATTAATATATGTGTCAGTAGGCACATAGGAGAATTCAATGCTTGTTGTTTCCTTTCCAACGTTTAATCTTCCAATTGTTGCTTTTCACTTTTTACTTTCGTTGCTCATCTTTAGGAGAGAGAGGGGCTGAGGAACTTACTCTTGCTTCTGCTTCTTCACTGCTTGTGATTTATTGACATTGCCAACATGTCTCGGGAGGGGTCGTCTACCCAAACACCAATCCTTAAAGTGAGGTATAAGCGTGCTCAAATAGCCTTTCTTTGAAGAGGAGGAGCGAAGCCTCACCTTCCTAAGTTTCCTATCTCTGCTGCCCCCTACCTTAGAACCTTACATGCATTAAATATGATATTTGCATATATAAAAATGTGAGTTCTTTAACCTATATGGAAATCCTATGACTCTTCCTATCAACCAATCTCTGATCTATCAAATGTGTTGGGTCTTATTGGATCCACCATAAACACTTAATGGGCAACCCATATAAATTTTATTTGTATCTTATAAAGCACCGAGACTTTTGTTTATCTTATTTAGAATTTGGCGTTCCTCACCTTTAGGATTTGATTATTCCATACCTCCATCTTTAGTTTATTCTTCTTGGGAAACCTACTTAACCATTTAGTATTTATAACTATGTGCCTCATATTTAGTTTCTTACATTTAATCTTCCAATTGTTGCTTTTTTATTTTGATAGCCAAAGTATTCAAACACACAAAAAATAACTTCTAGAAAATCTTTGTTGTCGCTGCAATTTGGAATACCAGCATTAAAGAAAAGACATGACATAAGAGGTATTTAACACTGAGATGGATGATATTCATTAATTAATATATGTGGAAACAAGCACAAAGGAGAATTCAATGCTAGTTGCGTCCTTTCCAATGTTTAATCTTCCAGTTGTTTCTTTTCTTATATTTTGATAGCCAAAGTATTCAAACAAGCACAAAATAACTTCTGGAAAATATTTGTTGTTTCTGTAGTTTGGAAATTACTGGGTTAGGTTTGAGTTGTTTCCTAATCTAGGTCTTTTATAATAAAAATCTTGAAAGAAGAAATCCATAACATTTGGCAGTCTTGGGGCTAGGCGTCTGTGATTCACTATCGGTTTGAATTGAAAGTTTAGAATGTGTTGGTTTCACATCAACTAGCTCAAAAACTCATGAAAATTGTACCCATTCTTCTCTTCTCTAATATTTGCATAGATTTTGACCCTATAGGGATGTCATAGTGCCTAGAACTGAAAAAATCCTCTTATGCTCTCAACATCCATGGTTTTTCTTCTAATCAATATCATTAAGGAAAAATTACCTCCTGAAGACTATGATTAAGATCACATACAGGAACCCTTACAAAATGGGGGTAATAGACCTCATATAATGATTGGTTGGTGCCTTTTCTTAAGTATGTTAAGCAAGAAAAGCCACACAGTCACCAGTCAACAAATTAGGGAATAAAGAAACAACAAAAGAAAAGGTAAAATTATGGGAATAAGGACAAAACAAAATTGTATACTCTACTTTGGAGGATACCTATAGCAGATGGTATTCCTTGCAGCATGTGGCGGTTAATCTAATGCTAGAAGAGACTACATACACTATCCTTTTGGTATATCTTTCCAATACAAAAAAACTACTAGACGACTAATGTTAAAAAACAATAGAAAAGGAGGTGGGATCAATCATTGAAGAGAACAATTATTATGAAGAAAAAAACAAATATTCTCCGTATGATAATGATTATTGTAACCAAATTCTACCAGGTGTAAATAATCTTCCCATTTACCTGGCTACTCCTTTACGTACATTCTAAGTAGATCCTCCAATGCCTGATTTACTCTTTCAGTTTGTCCATCAGTTTGAGGATGGAAAGAGCTACTAAATTTTAACGTAGTATTTAATCCTTTAAACAAAGATTTCCAAAAATTACCTATAAATTTAGGGTCTCGTTTTGAAATTATCACCTTCGGTATTCTACGCAACCCAAAAATTTGTTTTAAGATAATATCAACAATATTTGCAGCTTTATAAGTAGTTTTTACAAGTATAAAATGGGCTGCTTTACTCAATTTGTCAACCACTACCAATATCGAGTCATTTAAGTTCTAATTTTTAGGTAATCCAGTAACAAAATCAAGGCTAATTATCTCCCATTTCCAGCTAGGAATAGGCAATGGATGAATTAGCCCAACTGGATGTTGATGTTCACTTTTTATTTACTGACATTCAAAGCATCTAGCAATATATTCTGCCAGTTCATTTTTCATGTTTGGCCAGAAATAATCTTTTCTTAGCATGGTTATAGTTTTCTGATAACCTGGATGCCTTGAATAAGGAGTTTTATGAATTTCGTTTAAAATTAATAGCTTAATCTTAGGTACATTATGTACGTATAATCTGTCTTTATACAGTAATAATCCTTTTTCATTCAAGCTGTACCCTATACTTAGACTTTCTATTAAATTCTCTTTTACTTTTGCTTGTAATTTTTGGTAATTTTCATCTTGTTCTATTCCATCTTCAAGTTGTTCTTCCAAGTCTGTTGTATAAGTGCTGATAGCTGATGTAAAATTCAGCTTTGCATTTCTACTTAATCCATCAACAACCTTATTCTCCTTTCCTTTGATGTGTTGAATTTCAAAATCGTATTCACTTAGAAAAGCTAGCCACCTAGCTTGTCTAGCATTCAAGTTAGGTTGATCTAATAGGTATTTCAATCCTTTATTATCCGTCATTAAGATAAACTTTCTTCCAATTAAATGATGACACCACATCTTTAAGGCATGTATGACAACAACTAATTCTAAGTCATAGGTTGCATAATTTTTTTCATGAATCTTCAGTTTCCTAGACTCATAAGTAATGACATGTCCTTCCTGAGTCAATACTCCACCTAACCCGTCATTGCATGCGTAAGTACATACTATAAAATCTTTATTAGGGTCAGCAATTCTTGAAATTGGTGCAGTGGTTAATAATGCTTTTAACTTTTTAAAACTATCTTCGCACTTTTGATTCCAATCAAATTTCTTCCCCTTTTTCTGCAAAGAGGTTATAGGATTTGCAATTCTTGAAAACCCTTCGATGAACCTCCGGTAATAACCGGTAATCCCCATGAATGATCGGACGTCAGTTACGTCTTTTGGGACTGGCCAATCTTCAATTACCTTTATCTTTTTGGGGTCAATCGAAATTCCTTCTTTAGTCACCACATGACCTAAATATTGGATTTTATCTTTAAAGAAGTCACATTTACTAAATTTCGCAAAAAGTTGATGCTCTCGTAACTCTCGTAAGACAATTTTTAAGTGTTCTTTATGTTCTTCTTCAGATTTTGAGTAAATTAAGATGTCATCAATAAATACGACCACAAATTTATCCAGATATTTGTGCATTACATTATTCATAAAAACAGCTGGAGCGTCAGTAAGCCCAAAAGGAATACGACAAACTCGTAATGTCCATATCGAGTTCTAAAGGCTGTTTTAGAGATGTCTTCATCTTTAGTTCGGACCTGGTGATATCCAGATCGTAAATCAATCTTTGAAAACACCATGGCTCCACGTAGTTGATCAAACAGATCATTTATGAGAGGTAACGGGTATCTTTTCTTGATAGTCATTTTATTTAATTGACGATAATCTATACATAGTCATAGAGTTTAGTCCTTCTTCTTGACAAAGATGACAGGTGCCCCCCAGGGAGACACACTGAGTCTAATGTAATTCTTATCAATTAATTCTTTTAATTTTGATTTAATTTCATTTAGTTCAAGTATATTCATTTGATAAGGGGCTTTTGAGCTGGGCACTGCACCAGGTACCAGCTCAATAGTAAAATCTAATTCCTGTTTCGGAGGCAATCCCAGAATTTCTTTCAGAAATACATATGAATATTCCTTTAGAATCGATATATCTTCCAATTTTAATTTATCTACACTGTTCATGTTTTCTTCATTGATTACTGTTATTTCATAAGCCTTACAGCCTTTCCTAATAGCTCTCTTAAGCTGCAGAGCAGAGATCTGCCTTACGGCTGTTTTCCTAGGGATTCCCTTTACACTTATTAACTTTCCATCGTTATTTATGCAAGTAAAGGTTTTATCAAAGCAATTTAAGACCACCCTATGCAACTCTAACCAATCCATACCAATTAATATATCATATAAACCTAAAGGTAGTACATTGAGCTTAACAAAAGTTTCAAATTGATCCATAGTTACTGCATAATTCTTTACAAAGCTAATTACCTTTCTCTTTGCACCAGTAGATAATTGAACTAACCAAGAACTTGCAAAATTTTCAACTGGAAGCTTACACTTTTCTATCAAATTAGGATAAATATAGCTTAAACCAGCTCCTGGATCAATTAAAATAGATATAGGTATTTTATTTATCTTACCTTCCACTTCCACCATGGAAGTTTGGTAGTTTGCTTGCCGGTTCTCTAATGCTGCATTGATCCTTGGCATTGTCCTCGCTAGATCACCAACAGTCATCTCCTCCTGTATTGTGTGTATGTTGCTAACAGTCTTCTTCCGATTGGGGAAAACTGATGCATAATGCGGACCATTGCATTCCCAACACTTTATGGGTTCCTTTCGTTCAAATTTCTTTGTATAGTTACTGTGGTTGTTAGCAGATTCTTTATTCCTTTGATTATTTTGATTGGTCTGTGAATTACTTTTATTCCCTTGGAAATTCTTACTAGGAAAATTTCTGGTGTTATTATTTTAGAATTTGGATTAGGTACAAACTCTTTTTTCTTTTGTTCAAAGTTATTATTCCTTTTGGCCTTCTAGTTGGCCATACTCTCCTTTTTACGATTCTGTTCATAACAAAAATTTGCTTTTCTCATTGCTTCTTCTAGAGTTTTCAGATTGTCATACTCAATCTTGTCCTTTATATGATAAGGTAAACAACTGAGAAACCATTGTACCTTAGGTTTCTCCTCCACAATATATGGCACATACCTGAGCAGACTTAGAAATTTACTATTCAATTCCTTCATATTCATTGTACCTAGTTTTAACTCATAGAATTCCTTAGCCCTTTCCTCATAATACTATTCAGATAAAAATTTCTTTTTGACTCTATTTCTTGAATGTGCTCCAATTTATGTTTTTCTCTCTTATACCTTTTACTCTTTTTAAGTCCTGTCACCATATATCAGCTTTTCCCGTAAGATTATAAATAGCCATCCTGGCCTTCAGTTGATTAGAATTGTTATAAATTTGGAAGTATTTCTTCATCCCAGATAGCCAAGATTCTGCTTCTTCCCCCTTCTCAGTTTCTCCATTAAATGTTGGCGGCTTGATCTTCTTGAACTCCCCAGAGATTTCTTCATAGGGTTTATATTTCTTTTCCTAATATGGTGGTTATCTTCACTACTATCACTAGTATAATGAGAGTTTTGTTTATATAAATCACCATATACTTCGGAAGATGAGCTACTTTCATTTTTAACTTGTTTAGTCTTTTTATACTTATGCTGATAACCTACATCTTCAGACTCAGTTCTTTTACCCTTTCCCTTAGTATGAAATATTTCTATTAAGATCTGATTTAGCTCCTCTTGAGCTCTCAGAATCCTCTCATTTTCTTTCTTAATTGATTCCATCTCTGATTTTAATTATTTAACTATTTGTAGTAGTTCAAAAGAATTATTGGTTATATCTTCTTGTATAGGTTCTTTTTGAATATTATCTCGTTCAGTGTAAGGAGATTCCTCATCCGCATATTATCCCAATCTTTCCATACTTGTCATTAACTCAGAAACAAAATTCTCTGCGTGTATCATTCAAAGAAAACAACATCAGCATATTTATTTAAATTTACTGTTCCACATAAGCAAGTTGAGCTTCATTAAGGCCTAGTGTTTGAACCTTGTGCTCTGATACCACATGTAATAACCCAAAATTTTGTAATTTTTTTTTTTTTTAAGTGACATACAATGTCTAAAGTCCCAGCTAAGTAACTACTAATGGTTAGCGGAAAATGAAACAATTTATAAAAGAACATGGGATTGCTTCTTTAAAAGAACATGTAAACTAATGGATGTAACTTAAAAAAAACTGTGTTAATACTTTTAATGCCTTAACAGCTTAAAATCTATCAGAGTTAGAAAAGGACTTGCATTTTGCTGCTGCTAGATATACTGATGATTAAATTTTGTCAAGTAGGTAAGAATTCTTGTATGAGATCGGGGCTTACTTAGCGTTCCGCTAACTCAATTGGACTGTTCATTCCTTATAGGTTTATCAGGTAAGCGTAAGATCCAGTAGGGTGTTATTTAAATTCACATCGAGAAGCTACTTTCCTAGCATGATTAAGTTGCAACTGAACATTCATATCTTTGGCCTTCATCTGGTTGAGTCAATTTCCTTGTGTTTCCTTCGTAGAGGTGACTCCAAGTCTTTGTGTCTTCTGGCATGGTGCCCACACGACCTGAGGTGACCATCTCTCCTCAGCTTCAACTCAAAACTATACAAGTAAGGACTTACCCTTAAGTCGATTTTAGATTAGTTTTCTTATAAGGGTTTTAGAATTCTTAAAAAAAATATTTGTAATGATACGATTTGGAATTTGCAGGTCCTTGCTCCCGGTTCCAGCTTTGTAGGTGAAAGCGAGCTTACCCTTCAGTTTTACATGAGCATACAAAATGGTAAGCCCTAATTCCAATGAGGGTTTCTTCCTACATAACGTTGTGGTTGTTGGAAGTTGGTTCTTGCAATTGAAAAGACACGGACTCGGTTATCTGTTAGCTTAAGTTTCAAAGCTTGTTTGTTAATTGTAAAAGTTTAGAAACCCTTAAAGGGTACTTTTTGCAGGGGTGAAGAAGGATCTAGTAGCTGTGATGGAAATTGATTTTTATTTTGTGTTTTCTGCCTTACGGCCTGAACAATGTAATTTCTTTAATTTTAAAACAATAGAGCTCATCTCTAAACTCATTGAGGCTATCGACCTCTGTCTAGTTTATTTTAGTTTTTATAATAGATTTTAGAAGGTGAGAAAAGACTGTGAATCAGCCAGGATTTGTAAATGAATTAAAGGTTTTACCTGTCAGTAAAGAATGGTTATTGTTTGATTTATATATTTTGCACAGTTCAGCTTGGTTAACAAGACTGAGCCTCAACCTTTAGTTCTAAAGGTTGTAAGCCATATCTTCTTATTTGATTTTGTTTTTAACAATTTGTTTACGTAATATTTTAATTATTATCCTATATTTATAAAGATTTCCAGTGCATAGTTTATGGGAAAATTTACTGTATTTAAGAGTAATATTTTACTCTTTTTTTGGTTCAAAAGGGTTAATTATTAAGTGTACCCTATAGTTCGGGAATGAATAAATTTTTACAAGGAAAGATTCAGAGCTTTGTTTTATTATTTTCTTTTAATAAATTTTTACAGTGTTTGATTTTTATAAATGAATTTTTTAGGGTAAATTTTGCAAAATTGAGAATAGGTTATGTTTATCTTTCAATGACCTCGATGGTTCTATTTAGGTTACAGTAGAACCTTTTGTCTTAAAACAAAGACACATATTGTCTGGAATCAAATGTTTATAATATTGTTTTAAAATAAAAAAATCTTAACTGAAACCCTAGATAATAGTCTATTTACTATACCTATACTTATTTACTAAACTGTAAGTTTTTGTGTTTTGTAAAGAATACTAGTATAAGAAAAAATAATTCTATAAGTAATATGATTACTAAAATTTTTTACATACCCATCTTTTAGTTCTTATCTGAAGTAAATACATTTAATGCAGCCATTATTTACAACTTCTTTCCAGAAGAAATCATAAGCAAACTAGAGCAAAATGTAGTTACATTTTTCATTTAAAGTAAAAAGAATCATCATATTTACCTAAACACCCAGCTGTACTAGAGTACTGCCTGAGCCAGGTGTGAAAAAATATAGTATGAAATTATCATTCTATCTGTTTCCCATTTTGCATGTTTATTACTATTTCTAACATAATCTACAAATTATCACTGTCTATCATTACACAGTTACTCCTTTCTTCATAAACCCTAATTAAATACTAACATGCATGTATTTAAAAACCAGTAAGCATTTTACTAAAGACGGTACGTAAATATAATAACATGAAGACAAATAGAACTTGTCAATGATAAGGTGACAACAGCTTAAGGAGGCTGTTCCTCCCAACCAACTCCTGGAGATTGCTCAAACAACGCTTCCTCAAGACCCCCGAGCTTGTTCCTGGTCCTCCTAGTAGAGTACTAGGTGGAGAATATAACCTTAAGACCTTATGTCACCTGAGTGGTCCAATTAGCTCAATAATTCAAATCTTCTCACAGTAGTCAGAACTTCAACCTAATAGTTGCAATAAGTTTAGTCTCTGCAGTTAACCCCTCAAACTCACTTCAGTAATCTCCTCCATCGAATTTCTCTTGAGTAAATTCATTCACCTTGAATGATCACCTCCTAGAATGAACAACCTCAGTTTTCTTCAATGGGAAATTTTATAGAGATGCCTAGGTCTTCTGGGTCAGTTTTCATTTAATGAGCCACCTGCTCCAATTCCACTTTCTTGGGGAATCATGACCACAAATATAGGGAAGTTTCCACCTGCAACAGTTGGAAGTAGTTTGAGGATGCTGCCACTTGTCAGTGTACTCTCCACCCAGCCTCCTCCACCAATTGAACTGTAAGCACTCTTTTAACATCTTCCCTAAGCTGTTGTCTCATCATTTATTTATTTATAAATAAAATATTCTGAATTACATTAATTATTCTTGACCCCACTTGGTAATCAATTGCAAACTTAGCATAAAATATAACACAATGTTCCTCAAATAACATTAAATTGTTTTTGCAAATTGGGGCATGTGACACTATTCCAACTAAAGTCATATTCTTCCTTTCAACAACCTCATATTTTTTAGGTGTATAAGGAACAATATTTTGATGTTGAATACCGTGATTAGATAAATATGCATTGAATTCCTTTTCAATTAATACTCCCCATTATTACTTCTTAATTCTTTATAATTTTACCATATTCGTTTTCAACAATAGATTTAAATTATTGAAATATAACAAAGGTTACACTTTTATGTTTCAAAAATAAACCCAAGATTTACGACTATAGTCATCAATAAAATTAATAAAATAGACTCCATGAGACAAAGAAAGAGTTCCAAGAGGACCAGAAATATCACTATGATTAACTACAATTGTTCTTTAGCACACAAGATTTACCTTTATCAAACATTTTCTTATGATTTTTACCAAGAACACAACATTCACAAACACCTTTAGAGGAATAAATTGAAGATAGGACAATTAACATTTTGGTGAATATTTGCATTTTACCATAACTGAAGTGACCAAATAATTCATGCCATAATTTACTTTGTTCATCAACGTGAACAAGGCAGGAATAAAAATGTTGGTTTTTGCTTGAATTAAAACTAATAAACTTATATAATCCAACATTATGATCAATAGGATTGGAAGAAACAATTTTGAATTTATGTTTGATATCTTTTAGCACATACTTATCATTTCAAGCTTCAAATTTATAACCTTTATAACATGCACGTTAAATCAAAAGTAAGTTGATGGGAATTCCTTGAGCATGAAACACATCTTCTAGAGTACCGTTAGGAACATGACATTCACATTACCAGATCCTCAAATTGAATATTACCATCACTTATAGATATATGTGTTTTGTACTTTTTAGTGTCACAAGAATTAAATAAATAACCTAAACCAGTCATGTGATTAGAAGCTCCTTAATCTATTATACGTTCCACATTAGAAGATGAATTACTTAGTTGAATAGAATAGGCACACATGGCTACTGTTGTTCATCTAAAGATTTTTTCTTTTCTTTCTCAAGTTCACATCTCTGTTTAAAGCAAATATTTTCTAGGTGGTTGGTTTTTCCACAATACTTACAAGGATCATACACATTCTTTTTATTATATACCATGTTAGAAGTATAATCATTAGAAGTAGATACTTTATTATTGGGTTTATAATGTTTATTAAAAATACTATTAGGATTCTTATAACTATGTGCCCTTAGATATTTTCCACTATATAATTGACCGCTACCAATTAATCTATATTTCTCATTTACCAATGTTTTACAAAAATGTTTAAAAGAGGATTTTAAAGTTGCAACCACAGAGAATTTCATATAGCAATCGAGTGCATGACCTCTAAGGGTTGTGATCATCTGGGCTCTTTTTATAGCCTCATCTTGGACCTATCGTACTATCCATACAACTTCGCATTGGAACCAATGTTTCTTAAGGTCTACTAACTTATTCCCATTTAATATAGGTAACTTTATATCACTTCCTGCCATTAATTTTACTCTTGGTATCGTTGAATTAAAGATTCCACTAGGAATTCCTTGATTACTATTTCCACTATTGCTGCTATTATGATTGAGAAAACCACTTGGTCCTGTGTTTTTAGGTCTTACCTTTGGATTTGGAGATGTACGCGGGGTCACGAGTATGCCATAGTATTGATCTAGATCTGGTACCTCTTCTTTTTCTTTAGATATGAGTCGATATTCCTCTTATTTGTCACAAGATTCTCCATCGAGATGTGGTGCCAATTCGTAGTCCCTTCTTTTGGTTTCACTGCAAATTCCTCTTCTTGTCGTAATCCTTCTTCTATTTCCTGACCAAAATCTTCTTCCACTCCTCAAGCGTCGACCTTCTTGATTTGTCTCGCTATCAATAGGAAACATCTCAACTTATTCTGGTCCATTCTGCTCACAATATTTCCCAGGACATTACCCTAGGTCTCCACGCACAAATATTTATCTGTCAGACTCCATTCTCAGGATCCCTTTTTCACATACCAACATCTTTATCCACAATTTCAAGGAATTCAATTAGCGACCTCTAGGTTCTTGGAATAATTCTCTTTCTGTTTCACTATATGACATGATAGTCTTGACTACAATATTAGTAATATATCCCTCTATAATACTATCAACTGAGAAGTTGACAACCCTAGATATAGGATTAATAACTCTTTTCAACTGTTGGATCAATTGAGGACTCTAGTCTGTAGGTTCTCCGCGTTGAAATTTTTTCTTCTGAGTTTCTATCTTCGACAACCATTCATGCAACATAATGGGAAATTTTCTAAAGAAAATATCATGAATGTATATATAAAGGTATCGTTCTAACCATTTTTTCAGGTTCAATCATGATCTTTTACTTTCTTCTTTTGAAAACTCATGTGCTTTGTAATCAACCCAGTCTTGAATTTATGGTTTCGTCAGGTGCCAAAACATATCCCCATCACAATGATTCAAGTCCCGACAACAAAACAATTTTTGGCATATTTTTGGTTGACCTAGGTTCATAATTCCTTGTTCGTAAAAAAAGGCCAATATACCGGCCCAAGAGAGTATAACTGCATTGGAAACACCTACGATGCAAATGAGGTCTCACTTAAGAAATATTATGGAAACTGCTAGAACCAAGTTTCTACAGTTACAGAAGGGGATTTCTATCACAAAATCATCAGTGCACATGAAAGAAACCAAGGAATGGAATCATACATATATCAAGGCATACAACATATTGATCTGTCGACAGACATAGACAATTCTAGGATTTAAAACACATTAACTAATATTTCTTACTATTATATCATTATATTCTTGACTGACATAATTAATTAGATTCATTCATGAAAAACTTTCACTCATCATAGAAACAAATATCACATACATAAGGACAAATAATTAACGTGGAAATCCATATGGGAAAAACCACAAAGTCGCTTTTCATCTAGCATGAGTAATATTTGAATGCCTTTGGTCTACACACACAACCTACAGACTCTTCCTTAGATCTTCTTTACAATCAATGAATTATTTACTCGTCTCATGATCTCAAGTACAGGTCTTTCTCTCTTTTTCTCTCTTCTATATATTCATGTGCATTCTTTCTTCTTCTCTTGTGTATTATTATTATGATACACACATAGCTTGGATCGAATTTATAAGATTTTACACTTCTTGATTTACTTGTCGATTGATTCTCAACTGTCATGTTGACAGGTTGTTCTACTTGACAAATATTTTGGACTAAAGTGGCTCGGGACAAGCCACAACTGAGTGTTGGTGGCTTGTTGGCCTTAGGAAAAGATAAACATAATNAAAAATGAATATTTTGGTCGCAAGGTGAGCAAAGGCTATGATGAAAGAGGCTGTGACAAAAGAGGATAAAAGCAAGTTGAAACAAGGAGTTCGACAGTAGTTTTGGGTAAGAGGTAGTTAATATTATATTTTGGAAATAAAGATTGATTGTAAAATGTTTCGATAACTCCTTTATTTAAATATAATAGGATGTTTTGGTTGGTGAACGTGACAGATAACAAGTTAAGTACCATGAAATTATATTTTATCCATGCGTCAACCATCCGTCCACCCCAAATTATATGTTATACATGCATTCATGTATATGTTATGAGATATTCATTTATCAACCATCAATTATTTTTTATATTCTATTTTTTGTCTCTCACATTCTTCTAGTTATATTTCATGAATTGTTGGTTATCCAATAATAAACTATGAGTTATCCATGCATTAACTACCATTTAGCCATTCATCAGCTACAAATTATTTTTTATATTCTTTTTCTTTAAATTTTTTTATTTCAAATTCCAAAGGACTACCATAGAATCAATATGGACAATACACTTGTATCATCCTAGTGCATAGATGAAAACACATAGATGGTAGTCCACCCAATAATTCTAAGAAATTAATGCCTATTGACATAACTAATATTTACAATTCACATTTTGGTTTGGATTTATAAATACAATCATTTGTTTGTTTTTGCACATAATTTGGAAGATTTCAGCCCTAAGATCGAGGAGAATAGATGTTCAATGCAACACGTGGAATGAGTTTGGAACATAACATATGGAGAAGATTTCTTGGAAACTTCTAAGTGAAGTTGATCAACTTATTTAATTTTGGAAAACTAAATATTTTATCTTCATAGGATGTAAGCTATCAAGTTGACATGTTGGAAATATTTATTGAATATATGAAATAGTTCACTAGTACAAAATGAGGGATAAGTGACTAAAAATGTTAGTGACCACAAAATTTTCAAGGGATAAACAACTAAAAATGAGCAATTTTAAGTGAGCCAGCTAAAAACGACTAAGATAAATGACTAATTTAGTCATGAGAGAAAATATACGACTAAATAACAAGTGACTAAAATAAAAATTGCTAACATAAATGACTAATTTAGTCACCGTAATGAAAATATGACTAGCTAACAATTACTAAGAATATAAATTAATCATTTATGTTAGTCATTTTTAGATGTGGCACCCCAACAATACAAAATTACAATTTTAACAATGAATTTGTACAATTTACTGAATTTTAACACTGCAAATAGATTTAAGGGGTCCTGAATCCATTTATAGTGTTCAAATTCAATAAAATTTTAATGCTCATGTAGATTGATTCATGAATGACCCCCTGTGTCACTTAATAACATTTTATTCTTTCAAGACTTCTAATGTAGAGGCCAAGTCGAGCTTCAAAGATTCATCATTTCTCGTTCTGTGCAATGTCATGTCTTTTTTTATACCACCACATTTAGCTCATCACACTGGTTATGCATGTATCTCATTTGACAAAAATCGTCATTGTTTGACCCTTTCGATAGTCGGTTGAAGTCTCGACATGTAGAATTGATGCCCTGTATAAAATTTCCATTTATCACATGTCTTGAGGCGATAAAGTTCTTGTTTATTTGGGGTTTCCAATTTGAAGTTTAGTTACTATTCAAAGGAAAAAATTTAGAGGAAATCAAGGACATAAGCGTTCATTGAGAAATTGAGAGGTCGTAGATATAAGCGAAGGTCGAGAGTCTTGAAAGTATTGAATTGTTTCTTTTAATCCGGTGATAGAATGCCATCAATGCAGAATTGGGAATCACCTACTAACTATGTAAAATCGTTCCAAGAGAGAGGGACACATAAAAATTTGGTACCATTATAGAATTAATGTATGGAATATTTTAATAGATTATTGAGTTCTATAAAAAAAGTGTGTGTTGATTTCTCTAAGTTAATATGTCTGCAACCAGTTAATGAGAAATCAAATGTAGAGAAATTTCTGATAAGATTGGGGCATATTTGAGTCTTAAATTTAGGGAACTAGACTCCAAGTGTTAAATTGTGATCGTAAAACTTAAAGGGATCCCCTTACTGATTTGAACATGGGCCTCACTAAAGTAATACCAATCAATGATGGATTTAAAAAAATTCTAATATATTTATTAGTTATATTAAAGTTAATATTTATAATCGAGAAGGGTAGTTTGGAGAAGCTAAGCCCAACCCATATTGACTAGGATATGTACCTACCGAAACAAAAATGATCCATGCATTGTTACGAGCCAGAAATATCCATTGGAAATCCTTTTAATTCCCATAAGCAAAGGGGTACATCCATCGATAGATTGAGTGAGACATACCTATCCACTTCTCTTATAAAACAAGCGTCACATTACATTACCGTGGGTTGTTATATCGTGCATTGAAGAATGAGTGCTATACATTATTTTACGTATTATTTATAGATTTTTATAATTATACTTTATATATGATAATATATTAGAGTATGTTAAATTTATATAATAGTATACACATTATATCTTAATATGTTAATGAAAATATTAATATAATACATGTTATTAATATATTATATTGTATATAATGATATTATTAAAATTTTAAAAATCAAGGTATATCTAATATTAATACATAAATATTATATTGCATTATATAATAGTAATAAATTTTAGAAACTTAAAATTTATATGGAGGGAAATAAAATTGGGGAAATAAAAATTAGGGCAAAAATAATTGGGAAAAATTTCGCACTAAACAAAACATGAATGGCTATTTTGCACTTTGCGAATTAGGAAATGGATCTTGACTTGGTGAAAGGTATTAGTTCTAATATTGATATAGATTATTATTTTTTGTTTATAGTAATGGTCTTATTATGATTTTTAAATTTCCTCGCTAAATCATTTTCTAAATTTGAAGGCCATTCGAAAACTGAAATGGGGTTAGCGTGTTGACCACCATCTTTCTCTACATTCAAAAGTGCGGGTTATCCTGCTGGTTGAGCCAACTGAAAACTGAAAGGACATTATCCTTCTGGTCGAGCTTTGTGAAATTCAAAAGTTCAAAATGGGAGGATTAAAAAGAAAAGACAAGATAAACAAGGTATGATGTAAATAAAAAAACTTTAGGTTTTTAAAAAACATAGTTCATGGATGGACATTGTTCATAATTTTATTGGGAATCAATTCACTTCCTAAGATGAACTAACCTTGTCTAACTGCAAGACTCAAAGTTCACTATGTTCATGTGTACTGCGGAGATTTCTCTACGAGGATAACACTCTTGTTTGCAATCTCACTCTTAACTCCGAGGCCCTTCACCTAACACTCTAGTTTGGTGACCCATAGGATGATGGCTGGAAAAAATCATAACTCTGAGGTGATATGCCTAGGTGGTGTTATTTACATCAGAAAAACTTTAGGGTTTTAAAACACATAGTTCATGGATGGTCACTGTTCAGAATTTTATTGGGATTCAATTCACTTTCCTAAGCTTAACTAACCTTTCCTAACTGCAAGACTAAAAGTTTGTTAAGATCCCGTGTACTGCAGATCTTTCTCTGTGAGGCTAACACTCTGGTTCGCAAGATCATTCCTAATTCCCAATCCCTTCACCTAACACTCTAGTTTGACTCAAGAGCTTACCAACAGTGACCCACAAGCTGATGGATGGAAAAGAGTGTAACTATGACGTGATTTTCCTAGGTGGTGTTATTCAACAAATCATTTTAACGTGATTTTTTTTTATATAAGAAAAACCACATCTCATAAGCATTTTAACGCTTTTCCTGTATTCACAGAATTGAACTATTTTAAGCTTTGGATGAAGATCTTGATCTGCAAAAATTGGTTGTAAAATAAATGCACATAATATTTCATAAGATCAATACAATGAACAATATTGATGTAACTTTGATTTGATCAACAGAATTGTATGGAATTTATGTTCCATGTGATGCATTTATATTTAAACTTGTTTTCTATTATTTTTGGGTTTTTAAAGATTTCATAGAGGCCTTTTCACCAGTATCGAGGAATTTTGAGGATGAGCTAGTGGGTGGGTAACTTGAGAATCCTATTCAAGTTTAGTAGAGTTATGTTAACATGAACGGACTTGATGATGTTGAGTTTTAGTTTATTTTCTAAACCTGAGTCTGTTGAACAAAGTATACCTACTATGGTTGATGCAGCGTAATGCAAGACATATGCATAAGAAAAACTCGAAGAATAAAAATGAAAAGAATTTAGTTGAGATGGGTGTTGTATGCAGTGCGCCTATGTATGTTGTATCACCTGAACACAAGCTTAAAGTAAACAAGGAACTTAGGACCAAGAAATTTATTGGAAGCAATTCAAAAGAAGCCGAAGAATAAATTTTTTTTTAGGGATAATTAGCCTATCGTTCTATTTTATATGGTTGTGTATGAGATGATTATGATAAAGCAAAATTACAGCCCATGTTGATGAAAGAAAACATATAATTGGGACTTCGTTACTGATAAAAAAGGCATACGTTTGAGATTTTCAAAACCAAGAAATATTAGAAGATCAACATATTCTGGAAACAAAACTTGATATATTTGAATGAAGAATTTTGAGTTGTGTTGCAATAATCTAGGAATAACAGTAGATAGGAAAGTCAATGGATAGGTCATATAGACAGAAGAAAACCTCTCTGGAAAAATCCTGCAAAAGGATTTTATTCTGAGACTTTTCCATGAGTGATGAGAAAGGTTCCTAAGTATCTAGAGGAAATTTGATTCAAACAACATGAGTCGTTTGTAGTCCCAAAATCCGTGTAGGAAACAAAAGGGTCTTTAATAACAGCTTCATTATTTGACATGGACATTGATGTATAAACAAGTTATTAAGGGGCACATGTTCCTTTAGTTTCCTTGATGATCATATTAAATGGGAAGGGCATTGTAGGGAATCCTATCACATTTGATACCTTGGAAGATAGTTTATTTGATATGCTTCTTATAGGAAATGACTACCTAAGTGATTCTACAATTCAATAAACTTACGTTGATAAAGTTGAAGGTAATTACTAAACTTTTTTGACAAACTACAAGGAGAACTTCCATGCATGGAACCCCTCGATCTTATTCGTTGTTGGATAATGGAGATTCCAATCTATCACAATATTTAACTTATGGAAATAAGCAGTCATTGAGTAAGACATTTTATCTAGATCTTCTTAGTCATAAGATTCGATACATAAGGAAGAACCTCTCCCATACATGATGCCTTACATTAGAATAAAAATTACCAAACGATTTCTTGAAAAAAAGTTGGATTACCATCTCAAAAGTTGGATTACCATCTCAAAAGATGAGGATTCAACAAAGAGAGTAGTGAATCTAGCCATCCATTGATAGTCACTCAAATGCTTGTAGTAAGTTGTATCCCAGTCAAGCTTATATTTAGTAGGATTAATGAATCTATTGGTAGTCCATCAAAATAAGGGAAGCCTATGTTGTCTTTTATTTTATTTGCTGAGGAGAAATGAATGTAGACATCATTCTATTTGATATACAATTTTGACGTTTGTTCAAGGAATGAAATATGGTACCAATTCGTCATATTCTCATTTGTCCCTTCTGTGCCTCTAATTTGTAGATAATGGTTTTATATTATGCACGTGAGGGGCTATCATTTTTTTTCTCTCAATTCAGCAGGAACTTAAATGTGGAGGTTAGGGTACAACATTCTGGAAAACAATTGTATTTGGGAACAACGGTCCTTCTATAAAAAATTATTTATTAAACTCAGGAATTGTTATCTAGTGAAATGGAAATTCTCCGTCCGAGTACTGGCACTCAATGTGTTGGTACACAAAAGGAAAAAATGGATTGAAGTATCTGAAACCCTATAGATGTGCATGTGCCTTAATGCATCTTCATCCTTCCAGTATTGCCTATGTTTTATAAAGATATTAAAGCACATTCATGGCTATTTCCATTGCAACCCATGATTCATTTGTGGGTAGCCATATATACACCCTGAGATTACATGATCACACTTTGCATTCCTGGGTTTCCTTTATAAAAGTCGTGAGTCACTCATGACTTTCTAGTATTAATATTCACTATTAACCTAAGGAAAAAAATAAAAAATAGAAACAAGTTTAGTTAAGGATAGTTGGGATTGTAATCATAACATTCCCAACTTCCTCAACCATATCAAACTTCATAACTCCTCTCATTCATCAAGTATAAATATAGGGTAGGGTTGAGACCAAGGATATATCTCAAGAGATCAAGATTATGCTGCAAGAATGTGTTGCAGCTGCAACTGTTTTCCCAAATTTTTGAAATTTTGGACCCTCATCTAAATTTTTTATCTTGCCTAAAATTGTTTGGATCTATGAACTCTATTTTTGTTTTCCCTCTGCTACAAGTTTGGATTGTTTTGAGGTCAACTGTTTTTATGCTTTTCGAAAAATTGCTTGTGTTTGCAAATGCTTTGGTTGTAGAATTTAAAGTTCGATCCAAAAAGGTTGTCCTTTGATCTGCGATTTCTTTCTTTGATATCTTTTTCGTTGTTGTTTCGAAGGTGAAACAAACTTTTTCATCGCTGCCCAGCCAAAAGTCTTTTGGAACTTAAAATTTGTTTAGTTTGGTTGTTCGGTGGTCATTTGAACAACGCATCGGAGCCATATTTCCCTTTGGGGCCGTCGTTGCGGAAGCTGGACGATGATTGTTCTGATGGATAGCTTTGAATTTTTCGATGCTGTGATGTTATTGCTTTGACTTGCTTTGCGCTGTTGGAGATTGATTGAAGTTTGAGTCAGGGGTTTTTTTTTTATCTTTATGAAGCCACTGTTTTGGAGATGAGACAAGTTTTTTTTTTTTTTTTAGACCGCTGCACAACCCTAGGATTTTCCCAACACTTAATGTTTTCATGATGTTTCTACGCCATATCGAAATTTTTTATGACTGTAAGTCGGAATCCATAGTCTGATTGCTTTCCACCATTGCAGCTCCCAAGCGAACTAAATGTCCACCACATAGCTGCTCCACTCGCCGATGTTTTGTTATGGTTTCCGCCGATATGTTTTATTTTCCGCGAAGCCTGTAGTATTTCCGTCTTCTGCCATTGTGGCTGCGCATCGCACTAACCACCCGAGGTATATGTCATCCCATTCGCCGATAACGAATTTTTCTGCCCGATGCTTTAGTATTTAGTCTTTTCGACACCGATAGACTTAATGGTCCCACGGAACTCGTTGTCCGTTTGAAGCCCGTCATTGTGGTTGTGAGTAAGACTATCCTGCCGATGCTTTAATCGTTCAAGTCGTCGATAAGGTTTTTTCCCACCGTTTTGTGAGTTTTTAACCCCCTTTGTGGGATGCAGTGGTTTCTGATTCTTGTTAAGGTCTCGCAACAGGAGCGCAGTACAGAGCCTCATTTTGATGATCAGTTTTATTGTTAGTATGGTTTACATTTGTTGAAAAGATGCAGTCCGAATTAATGATGAATTTTTGTTTTGACTGCAGAAGGGCTTAGAAGATTCTTCAGATTACTACTGCAAAGAAGATATAGCTGAAGGACAAAGCATAAGGAAGTTGGCTGAAAAGTGATATGTAGAGAGGTTCTGAGATCAACGGGATCTTAAAAGGGACAAATAAAAGACAAAGCAAAATTGATAGCAACAGAGGCCTGGGCTTGGTAAAGGTTCATCAGTTACTGAGCTGGTCCCATTTTATGAAGTGCTCATAAGACTAAATTCAAAATGTAACATATTGCCTAAATCATGAGCACTCACAAACTGACAAAAATGTGAGATTAAAATGGTCAGGGGAGTTGGAAGGTTAGGGGTTGGGGTAGCCCAAGGGTTTTGCAGTTTGGTTTAAATATAGGAGAGTTAGAGGGATGAAGGGATTTTTCCTTGGAGAAACTTGTGAACCATTTGTTGTAAGAGGAACTACTTCATTTTACAATAATAAATTACAAATTTTGCCTCTTGGAGAAGGTGCTGTGTGGAATGTTTGAATGTGATAAAATGAACAATGTTGAAGGGGAACTATTTTGTTTTCAACTGTGTTTCATTAACTGTGAGAGATTTCTAACTTTCTGAACCTATGTTCTTATTTGAATGTTCTCTGGTTTATTCTGTGATAATTTCCACTCTGAGTAATGGAGGTTTTAACGGTTGATGAGCTATCTTGTCGTGTATATATTTATTCATGTTTATATGTTTTGACTCTAAGAACAACTATCTATGATTTATCTTAACATCTGACCAGTATTACATTACTCATGAATTAATATCTTTCTCCATAGGGACAGCTTAGTTAGTGTTGTATTTTCTAGTTGTGTGTGATTTAGATGCAAGAGAGTCTAAGATGAGAGGTAAGAACCTGGGCATCACATTGTGACCACTCCTTACATTCTCAATCAATCTGCATTTTAGCTAGGCACTTACATGTCATACTTAAAACTAAAAATACAAAAATATACATGGTACAAAAGTCCTACAAGCCTTATTACAAGAAAAGGAAAGATAACAATCAATCCCAACCCCCTCCGCACAACCCTGCATCTATGAACTTAACGGAGGTAGGAATGGATAAATTTTGCACTTTCCACCAACAACCCCATTCTGAAAAGAATTGTCCGCAATGGATAAATTCAATGACGTTGGTCATGAATCAGCTATTGGATTCCAAATTAACTGAGGACAACGATGAAGAAGGGAAAGACAACAATAAATAAACAGAAAAACAGGAGGATGAAGCCATGGTTTTATGGGACTGTGTATCATTGTTCGATGCCGAGGAAGAAAAGGATCTGAGACACGAGGGAATCCTGGAAACAAACGTAACGACGAGAAGCCAGGGGTTGATTAAGGAAAACAGTCTTATGCTCCTGAAGATCAAAAGACTTCAAAAGAATGTTAAGAAATTTCAAAACAACTCCTCAACTAATAAAATTTCGGAATTTACCATCACCAGTCAAAATCCTAGACAGGTTAACATGCCTACTAATCCCAATGAAGAAAAAATAAATAATTTTAAATCGAATCTCACAGAACATAAGATGGATTATGACATTGTGGAGGATATAAAAAAGTCAAGGGCAAACATCTCATTATTTGAAATGTGCAATGTGCTACAGCAGAAAGAAAATCTATTGAAAGCACTTGAAGTATCAGAGGAGAGGCTGCCCACTGACAATCAGCCCCAAGAGGAAGAAATTGGTGAATAAAGTATGGGAGGTAAGCCTAAAAGCAAGAATCCACATTTTTTCCTTACTTTTGAAATTTTCAACCACAACATGCATAACTGCCTAGTAGAATAGGGGGCATCAGTCAACGTCATGCCGCTATCGGTCTGCAAAAAGATAAATGGGCAACCTAAACCATCTACTTGGAGGGTCGTTCAGTTGGAGAGAATGAATGTGAAGGTAATTGGGGAATTGGATGATGTTCTTGTCCGCTTATCTTCGAATGATAAGGTGTGTCAATTCATTGATATTGTGGTGGCTAAAATACCGGAAGCTTATGGACTCGTTTTGAGCAGAGATTGGTCGGCAAAGCTGAACGGATATTTTTCCTCGGATTGGTAACATCTGTGGCTACCATATAAAGGAATCCCAAATCAAATTAAAGTTTTGAGGGAGCCTCACATGAAACAAAATGTTACTCAGTTCGAAGGTAAAAATGAACCAGTGGATTCTGTTTTGGGAAATTACTTTATTGAGCTAGAACCAAGAAATTATCAAGCGGAAGAAGCCAGGGATACATCAGATGCTCAGCCTAATCTCCTTCGGTTTCACAGGTTGATGAAATTGATTGTAAAATAGTAGATTTAGTTGTAGACGTAGATGTTAATTCTCGCACAGTAGTGGTTAGCGATTTTTGGACGCTTTTTTTTTATGGTTCTAAAACTTTAGAGAGGTCAGGAGCCGACTGTGTCTTGATTGACCCTATGAAATACAAACATTTTCTTTCATGTAGATTAGAGTTTGAATGTACCAATAACACAACTGAATATGAAGCATTAGTTCAGGGATTAAGGAAAGCAATTGAATTAAAGGAAACAAATCTGAAAGTGTTTGGAGATTCTGAAATAATTGTAAAACAAATTCTAGATCAAATACATTGCATTTTTCCTCATTTAAAAGCTTATCAAAATGAAGTATGGGATTTAATTAAATGTTTTAATGCATTGAACGTTGTATCGACTTAAGAATGCAGCAGCTGACTTGCTGGCCACCTCAGTTGTGAGGCTTGTGCCCTCTAATAATCGGTGCTCTGTTGAATTTCTTTTTAGGCCTTCAGTTCTAGATATGATTACCAATCTACGAGTGTTCGATGATGATCAGCAGATTATAGAATGCTTGACAAACGATGAAACCTTCAAAGGGGCGATTATTGATGATGAAAAACATCAAGACACGCTAAAATTCGATAATTTTATTCCTAAAGGAGTCAGGACTTTAGAACGGATGTTTGATTTAAATAACAAATTTAGAAGACCAACAAATGTGAAGACTCATAGCTCGTCTCTACAGTTCGAGTTGATTAATTTGGGGACCGAAATTGAGCCTAAATATGTGAATTTGGGAAAGTGTTGCTCCCCAGATGAAAGGAATAAGTTTATCAGTCTTTTCAAACAATACAAAGATGTTTTTTCCTGGACGTATGAAGATTTGAAGACATATGACACCAATATTATCCAGCATGTTATCCCCATCAGATCTGGAATCAAACCTTATCAGCAGTCTTTAAGGAAAATGCATCCAAAATTAGAACCTTTAATCCAAAATGAAGTTAAGAAACTATTGGATGCCAAAATTATCTTCAAGGTTAGACACTCGGAATGGGTTTCAAATCTGGTACCGGTAAGGAAGAAATATGAAGAAATCAAGCTATGTGTGGATTTCAGAAACTTAAATCACGCTTCAAATAAAGACAATTATCCTCTCCCACCCATGGAGCAAATATTGCAAATGGTTTCAAGTTCTAAACTATTCTCTTTATTAGATGGATTCTCAGGCTACAATCAAGTATTAGTAGCTGAAGAAGACAGACTTAAAATGACATTCAGGACCAGGTGGGGAACTTTTTCTTACAGAAGGATGCCCTTTGGACTCATAAACGCTAGAGCTACTTTCCAGAGGGCTATGGACATAGATTTTCATGGTCTGATTGGATGCACTGCTGTAGTATACCTCGATGACATCACAATTTTCTCAAATAAAAGAGAGGAAGACACATTTCATCTAAAGCAGATTTTTGAACGCTACCGAAAATATGGTATCTCACTAAACCCCAAAAAGTGTGTGTTTTCCATTACCGAAGGCAAGTTGTTGGGCCACGTAGTATCTAAGAAAGGGATCTCCATAGACCCAGAGAGGATCAAAGCTATCGAACAAATTCCTCTACCCCATAATAAAAAGGGCATGCAGTCATTTATGGGGACAATAAATTTTGTGTGAAGGTTTGTGCCATATTTCGCTCAAATTGTTAAACCTTTGCAGCAAATGGTGAAGCAAAGTGTACAATTCAAATGGACTGATGTAGAGAAGAACGCATTTAGTAAAATAAAGACAGCTGTCGTGCACGCACCTTCCCTCAAAAGTCCATATTTTGAGAAAGATTTTATTTTGTACACTTTCGCATCTGATGATTCACTAGCAGTTGTGCTTACCCATAAGGAAGATGGGGGAGATGAGTTCCCCATATCATTTATGAGCACTGGTCTGCAAGGGGCCGAATTGAATTACCCAGCTGTGGATAAACAAGCTTATGCCATGTTCAAAGTGGTAAAACAATTCAGGCCATACATACTAAAGAACCGGACAAAGGTAATCGTTCCACACCCAGCTGTGAGATATCTTTTCGTACAAAAGGAGTTAGGAGAAGGAAGAGGAAACTGGGTAAAAACTCTACAGGAGTATGACCTCGAATTCAAGCTAGCCTCCATAGTTAAAGGGCAGGGATTGTGCAAACTAATGATTGAAAGTAAAGAAAATGAAAAAAAGAGTCGGAAAAACGAAGTTGAGTTGCATTTGATGGATGTATGTCCTCTTTTCACAGCTCCTGACTCCTGGTATCGAGACCTTGTGCATTACCTTCAGGAGGGATTGTTACCGGAACATTGGAATTATAAGCAAAGAAGAGAACTGCGTCTTAAATCAGCCTCATATAAAATTGTTGAAGGAATATTATTCAGAAAGAATTATGATGGAGTTCTTCTTAGATTCTTAGAAAAAGAAGATGCAAAGAAGGTAATGATAGATTTACATGATGGGCCTACTGGAGGACATTTCTTTGGAGATACTACAGCTCATAAAATTCTCAGAGCCGGATACTATTGACCCACACTGTTCAAATATGCACACGCCCATGTCAGAAAGTGTGACATTTGTCAAAGGTGTGGTGGAAGACAAGTTAAAGCAGCAGGACCATTAAAGCCTGTGATGATAACAGAATCTTTTGAGCAGTGGGGGATGGATATCATTGGGGAGATAAAGCCAAATTCTTCCTTGCAAGACAAATATATTCTGACGGCAACTGACTACTTCACTCATTAGGTCGAAGCCATTTCGTTGCGTAAAGTAAATGAAGATGCGGTCATGGACTTCTTGCAAGATCATATTATGACCAGGTTTGGAGTTCTAATTTCTTTAGTTTTCGATAATGCTACTTACGTTTCCTCGATTATATTAACTGCATTTGCTCATGAGAAAGGAATTAAGTTGCATTACTCTGCAAATTACTATCCACAGGGAAATGGCTTGGCTGAATCTACGAACAAGAATCTGATTAGGATTTTAAAAAAGATGGTGATAGAAAATCAGAGGAGTTGGCACTCAGCATTACCAAATTATCTTTGGGCTGATAGGGTCACCCCCAATACTTCGTTAGGTGTGTCCTCGTATACCCTTGTTTATGGAAAAGAGGCCATTCTTCCCCCCAATATCATGCTACCTTCTTCCATAATCACTCAAGAATCCAGAGGATCAGGTAATGAAGTCTTGCAAATGAGGATACTTAATATTTTGAAGGCAAAAGAGTCTATATCCAGGGCGATAGAATGTTTTAAACAATAATAGGAGGTAGTAAAGAGATGGTTTGATAAACACAAAGCTGGAACAAAAGAATTCGAGGTGGGAGATTTGGTTCTCAAATGGGACCACCCCCATGATGAGAAAGGAAAACACACGAAATTTCAACAGTTATGGGTAGGTCCTTTCCAGATTGCGGCAAAACTTGGCCCCTCAACCTATAAATTGCAATATTTACAAGGGTGGGAAGAGAACTTACCAGTAAATGGTTTAGTTCTCAAACCTTATTTTTCCTGAGTTTTGTTTTTGTCCTTTTATCTTGTACATAAATAAATTGATTTGGCTATTTATTTTAATTTAATTTACTTTTTTTGTTTTAGTTTAGGTTTTGATTGATTTCAATAAAAGAGGCAAACCTTTGGTTGCATGGAGAGCATCAGAATTCTGGATTAACTAAATCCTTGATTATAAGACTGTGTACTATTGTTTTATCTGAAAGAATTTCTTCTAGTCTAACAGTTTTCCTAAATGGCTATGAACACATTGAAGTCCTACTTAATCCTTGTAAAATAACTTAGGATCAAAAGTCTGGAATACTCTTTCGAGGCTCCATCCATCTCACATGTAAAATGTCCTAGGGGGTGACAGAAAAAGACCCACGGAAAGGAATCGGGGTAAACAATATATTATATATAAATGATCCCATGCCAAGAATTCAAAGTCAAAAGGCAGACAAGAGTCAAAAAACTCCTAAGAAATCAATATGTATCAAAACAAAGCACTGAACCATATAAGTACTGAATTGCCAAAAGTTCTTCTCCGTCTGTGAGTTGAAATTTAAATGCATCTCTCACACAAAAGGACACTATGGATAGAGGAGCATGAATAACAAATTCAGAAAGAAAGGAATGCAGGAGGACTCATGTGAAAAGGACAAAATTCCAAAATCACAAAAGTGCAAAATGGCATGGGAATTTCTGTTTACCATATGTCACAATCCTGTGGTGTCCAAGCTGGCATCTACCTGAAGACAGAGGTAATAAATGAAACTCATCTTATTCGTCTTAGAAGAGTTATCTTGACTTGGAAATCTTCGTTTCCATTCTCCTAAATTGGACTATCATCAATGATTAAAAGTACATACGTTTTCCATTTGGGAAATCTAGACATCTAGAAGAATTCAACATGTCAGTTTATTGTCAAATGGTCTGTTACTCAAGGAAGAAATTGTCCAGAGATCTAGGTTCACCAGGTAGTCGCCAATTGTTGCAGCTGCAACTGTTTTCCCAAATTTTTGAAATGTTGGACCCTCTAATTTTTTTATCTTGCCTAAAATTGTTTGGATCCATGAACTCTATTTTTGTTTTCCCTCTGCTACAAGTTTGGATTTTTTTGAGGTCAACTGTTTTTATGCTTTTCGAAAAATTGCTTGTGTCTGCAAATGCTTTGGTTGTAGAATTTAAAGTTCGATCTGACAAGGTTGCCCCTTGATCTGTGTTTCTTTCTTTGATATCTTTTTCGTCGCTGTTTCAAAGGTGAAACAAACTTTTTCATCGCTGCCCAGCCGAAAGTCTTTTGGAACTTAACATTTGTTTAGTTTGGTTGTTCGGTGGTCATTATAACAACGCATCGGAGCCATATTTCCCTACGGGGCCGCCGTTATGGAAGCTGAATGATGATTGTTTTGACAGATAGCTTTGAATTTTCTGATGCTGTGATGTTATTGCTTTGACTTGCTTTGCACTGTTAGAGGTTGATTGAAGTTTGAGTCAGGGTTTTTTTATCTTTATGAAGCCACTGTTTTGGAGATGAGACAAGTTTTTTTTTTTTAAGACTGCTGCACAACCCTAAGATTTTCCAAACACTTAACATTTTCATGATGTTTCTACGCCATATCAAAATTTTTTATGACTGTAAGTCGAAAGCCATAGTTTGATTGCTTTCCACAATTGTGGCTCCCGAGTGAACTAAATGTCCGCCATATAACTACTCCACTCGCCGATGTTTTGTTATGGTTTCTGCTGATATGTTTTATTTTCCGCGGAGCCCGTAGTATTTCCGTCTTCCGCCATTGCGGCTGCGCATCACACTAACCACCCGATGTTTATGTCATCCCATTCTCCGACAAGGAATTTTTTCGCCCGATGCTTTAGTATTTAGTCTTTCCAACGCCGATAGACTTAATGGTCCCGTGGAAATCGTTGTCCATCTGAGGCCCGTCGTTGTGGCTGTGAGTAAGACTATCCTACCGATGCTTTAATGGTTCAAGCCACCGATAAGGTTTTTTCCCACCGTTTTGTGAGTTTTTAATCCCCTTTGTGGGCTGCAGTGGTTTTTGATTCTTGTTAAGGTCTTGCGATGAGAGCGCAGTACAGGGCCTCATTTTGATGATCAGTTTTATTGTTAGTATGGTTTACATTTGTTGAAAAGATGCAGTCCGAATTAATGATGAATTTTTGTTTTAACTACAAATAGACTTAGAATATTCTTTAGATTACTGTTGCAAAGAAGATATAGCTGAAGGACAAAGCAGAAGGAAGTTGGCTGAAAAGTGATAGGCAGAGAGGTTCTGAGATCAACGGGATCTTAAAAGGGACAAATAAAAGACAAAGCAGAATTGATAGCAACAGAGGCCTGGGCTTGGAAAAGGTTCATCAGTTACCGAGCTAGTCCCATTTTATGAAGTACTCATAAGACTAAATCCGAAATGTAACGTATTGCCTAAATCCTAAGCACTCACAAACTGACAAAACTGTGAGATTAAAACGGTCGGGGGAGCCGGAAGGTCAGGGATTGGGGCAGCCCAAGGGTTTTGCGGGTTGGTTTAAATATAGGAGAGTTAGAGGGATGAAGGGATTTTTCCCTGGAGAAACTTGTGAACCATTTGTTGTAAGAGGAACTACTTAGTTTTACAATAATAAATTACAAATTTTGCCTGTTGGAGAAGGTGCTGTGTGGAATGTTTGAATCTGATAAAATGAACAATGTTGAAGGGGAACTATTTCGTTTTCAACTGTGTTTCATTAACTGTGAGAGTGTTCTAAATTTCTGAGCCTATGTTCTTATTTGAATGTTCTCTAGTTTATTCTATGATAATTTCCACTTTGAGTAATGGAAGTTTTAATGGTTGATGAGCTATCTTGTCGTGTATATATTTATTCATGTTTATGTGTTTTGACTCTAAGAACAGCTATCTGTGATTTATCTTAACATGTGAACAATATTACATTACTCATGAATTAATATATTGCTCCCTAGGGACAGCTTAGTTAGTGTTGTATTTTCTAGTTGTGTGTGATTTAGATGCAAGAGAGTCTAAGATGAGAGGTAAGAACCTACGCATCACATTGTGACCACTCCTTTTATTCTCAATCAATCTGCATTTTATCTAGGCACTTGCATGTCATACTTAAAACTAAAAATACAAAAATATACACGGTGGACCGGGCCGCAACTGGTAAAACCTTTTATTTTTGTCACTTGACCTACGGTAGCCGAACCGCAAACCGGACGTATTCCCTACACCAAACAGTCACGGGCTAGTTGGGAACGTTGAATGGGTAGAATCCCTTGCTGTTGTTTCCTGCAAATTTCTAGGCCTCAACATAATGCCTTTGGAGATTTGGAGTAGTAGAACTCAGTTCCTTGACTAGCAGAGGAGGACTTGTATTAGATATTGGTTGTATCTTTCATCACTGCTTATCACTAAAGAGATATTTTCTTCCAAATTGGTGCACTAGTGTTCTTATATGTTATGATTCATGAATTATCTTGTTGTCTTATTGTAATCATAATATATCATTAATCTCTTATATAACATCTAAGATATTGTTGGAAGGTGTCTATATCTTTGGAAGGTGTGAAGATCCCTAGGATCTGTTAGAGAAATTGGATTGAAGGATAATTATAGGACTAACCTTCATAAAAAAGGTACACTAACTTTCTACCCTATTTCTCTGTCAAATTTCCAGATACCTGAATGTCTGTAAGTTTAATTTTTGTATGTTAGTGACCCCATACCCTTAGGTGATAAGGTACACTTTCCCTGAACAGCAGAACTAGCGACTCCACTAGGGATGTCTTAGAGGAGACTATATCCTAGGTAATCCAGATAGGCTTTCCTAGGATGTCCCCACACTCAAGATGGAGCAGATCCCCATGGCTATGCAAGATCTTGTGGTCGGGGTTCCTCCGACCTGGTTTCGCCTTTGTAGAAGGGTGACTAGGGTCATACCATGTTATAGAGAGGATGTAGAGGCCGCTACAGCCTAGGAGGTTGACTATTGGCCTTAGATATAGTCATTTTATTGATTACAATCCTATTTTTGTATATTGATATACTTATGGAAGGATCTTCAGATCAGACTCAATGTATCTATGGACATATTTTCACACACACACACACACATTTCTTGTTATGTACATGTGCTTCAAAAGTGTTTGTATATTTTATTTTACAATGTGTGTGTTAAGTGCTAGTCGAGTGTATAATTTGCATATGCATCAGTAATTCTGTTTTTATTTCTTAAAATGAATGTATGAAATATATTAAAAATTTATTTCAAGTAACCTCACATGTAAAAATTCATGTAGTAAGTTAGGGTTTGACACCTCATACTCACCATTAAGTTGGGAAACCATGAGCTGTGAGTCAAACCTGACCTCCAGACGAGTAATTCCATGCAATGTAGAATCCCATAATAGCTCAATGACTGCACTATATTCAACCACATTGTTAGTTGCAGGACCTAAATAGGCGCCAGCAAACGCAACCAATTGTTTTGAGGGTGTATAAATAACCCAGGTGGCTGAAGCCAGATTACAAGAGTGACAAATGGCACCATCATCGAAACCTATGAACCACTCAGATGAAATTTGAAACAAACAACATAATATATAAGAAACACTAACTAGTTAGTGACCTATTGTACATGAATATATAATAATAATACAAGAAAAAGGACTGTGCCTAAGCATACTACTTCTTCAAGTAGAGACCATTTATGGGTTCCAGTAGCTTGTTACCATCATAATCAGTCAATTCATAAGATCCCTTCTTCAACACTTTGGACACAACATAAGGGCATAACCACATGGACTTAAACTTTCCTTCCCCAAGGGTTCATTTTCTAGACCCTAGAGAAAAACAAGTTGTCCCTCAAAGAAAAATCTCGGTTTAACGACTTTATCGTATTGGTTTTTGACCCAGTTCTTATGAGCCTCATTTGCAGTCAATGCATCTCTGTGTTATTCATCTAGATTCTCTAAGTGAAGCAAAAGTTCTTCAAGATTCATAGTGTTTGGAAGCACATGAATAGAAATTTTTAGGGATGGTATCTCGCACTCAATCGGTGTGACTGCTTCCACCCCGTGATCGAGCTAGAAAGGCGAGAAACCAGTAGAAGTATTAACATTATTATGGTATTCCTAAAGTGTAGGGTACAACATGATATGCCAATTTTACCTACTAGAGTTGATAATGCATTTAAAAATGGTTTTCAAGGTCTTATTAACCGCCTCTACTTGTCCATTTGCCTGAGGGTAAAAGGAAGATGAATGATCTTGCCTAAACCCTAGCATTGTGGTGAACTTAGTCATCAAGTTGTTCTAAAAATGACTTCCATGGTCAATGACAATATTCTTTGGTATACCGAACCTAGCAATGATTTGGTTGAAAACAAAATAATCTTCCATTTCACCATCGACCTTAAAGGTAGGCATTGCCTCTTCCCACTTCGTAAAGTAGTCTACAACGACAATGATGTATTTGTGACCCCCAATAGAAACTGGGTTGCATGTCATGTAATCTACTTTCCACTTAGTGAAGGGACCTACTACGATGACAAGAAATAAAGGAGAAGGATGTGAACACATATTTTTTTTATAAAGCTGACAAGGATGACATCGCTTTACAGCTTCCACATAATCTTTAGAGATAGTGGGCTAGAAATAAATGACACGTAGAATCTTCTGGGTTGTTCCTAACATAGATAAATGACCCCCACACGCTCTATGATGTGAATCATTTAGGACATGTTTTTCCTCCTCACGGGTGAGGCATTTACGGAAGACAGAATCTACCCCTCATCGATACAAGGTATTGGTGATAATAAGGTAGTTTTTTCCATTAACCCCCAACTTACGTTGATCTTCTTGTGAGATGGGCATAGGACACTTAAGAGTCTAGATATATACTAAGATATCTCTATACCAGGGATCAACAATTGAGATAAAAAAGATATACTCAACTGGGAATGAGTCTTCTTCCACCACTATAGTCTCTTCCATAGGGAATTTTGAAATCAATTCTGTGAATACTAAGGATTTTTTGGACTTAGCATATTGGAAATCCAAGTCAAAATATTTGAGGATGACTATCCACTTGTTAAATATTCCCTCGATTATACATCAGGATAAAACATATTGGAACATATTCACATCTGCAACCACTGTGGTTGTCCTTAGAAATATATAGTGGTTTAGCCTCTGAACAACATAGACCACTGCCAATGCCAAATTTTCGACGTGCGAGTATCTAAGTTTAGGACATGATAATGCTTGACTAAGGTAGTAGACAACTTGATATTGGAGATCATCATCCTCCTGAAATAGTACTACTCCTATGGTCGACTCAGATGCGGACAGATACGATATAAAATCTCTATTGTAATTTGGCGGATGCAATAAAGAAGATGATAGTAAAGCCCTTTTCAATGCCTCAAAAGCAAGTTGTGCAGTTTGATCCCACAGTATTGGGTGTCTTGCTTCAACAAGCGCATGAAACCCTTTGTAATATTGGCATAGTTGACTATAAATCGTCGAAGGAAATTGGATTTTTCCCATAGAATCTACAGTTCCCTGATAGAACAAGGAGGAGGTAGATTTACAATGCCCTCAACTTTCAATGGATCCACTTGTATTCCTCTATTTGACACAATGAAACCTAATAAACTCCTCGAATCGACATAGAAAACACACTTGTGGGGATTCAAGAGTATCTTATTATGTTTGCATCATTCAAAAATCATACGAAGATGGTATGGATGGTCCTTCCTCTTGCGAGAATGTACAAGCAGATCATCAAAGTAAGGTTTGACGATATGATTTATATCATGGAAGGAGAAATTCATTGTCAGCTGGAAGGTAGCTCCAGAATTTTTCAAACCAAAGGGAATTTTATTATATGAGAAGGTTCCCCAAGGACAAATGAATGTCATTTGATGTTGGTATTCTGGTTTTATTTGATATTGGTTATATCCCTAAAAACCGTCCATGAATGAAAATACCTCACTACCCACACAAGCATCAATAATATGATCAATGAATGGCATGGGGTAGTTATCCTTGGGGCATGCCTTGCTTAAATCATGAAAGTCAGTGAAAACACATATAATAACTTATTTTTTATCAACTAGAACAGGATTGGATACCTATTCTGTCATAGCAATCGAGTAAATGAACCCATCTTTTAGCAGTTTTTCCACTTCAGCTTTAAAGAATGCCACTTTCTGTGTATTTTTTGGGGTAATCTTCTGTCGAATAGGTTTCGATTCAGGGTAAGTACAAATCTCATGTTCAACGGATCAATTCCCAGAATCTCCTCATATGACCAGACAAAGACATAGTGAAATTCCTTCAACAAGGAAGTGTAGATGACAACCTCTTTTGGAGAACAGTTTGCACCAATATGAACATTTTCCACGACGTTAGGTTTTGTAGAAATGTTGATCAAAATGGTAGTAGATATATTCACCATATTCCCCTTTCCAAATACTCCCTCCTTGGGTAAATGATTAATCAATAGATTAACACCTTCTGCCAGTATCACATGGAACTCCTGATTCTCAAATTTTCCTAAGTTTGGAAGGAAGAAGGACTTATGGTGAATTTCTTCACAAATATTTTCTCGTCCAATCATAGCTTCCAGAATGTATTTGTTCGAAGGAAAAACCATATCCAAGAAATCATATGAATACGTAGATTTCTCTACTCAGGAGGGAAGATAAGCTTCATCAGACTCCTTTGAGGCTGAAGAAGGAGCTGTGATGGAATCATCAACAACATTAAAACTAGCCTGATAATCTACCTCCATTGTTGACAAGGTAGCTTGAGGTTCTTGACGTGAAGGGAGGACCAGGGGTTAGTTCTATCTACAACCGTCGCAATAGACTTCCCTACACTCATTGAACCTAAGTAGTTAATATGGGCTGGTATATTGAATGTGCACATCAATGATGTATACATTCCAACCCCCAAACTCTCGTTCGCTTTTGACTGATCTATCAAAGGTACCGCAGACTCATTAGTTTACAAATGACCTTTCCGAGTGAAACTGAGATGGTCAACTGTAACCAGCTTCCCTTCGTGTGGAAACACTACTACTTAGAAAATAGACAAGGGAATAGCACACATGGCATAAGCCCAACTTCTCCCCAACATCAGATAATATTGCAAGGAAGCATCGGTCACTTCAAATTCAATAGACACTTCTTTCCATGCCAACTTTATTTCGAAAGCTCGTAGGATACCATGTAGACATAATGAACTTCCATTGAAAGCAGTAAGTAGATTGTTCGATAGGACCAACTCTGGGGATCCCAAAGCTTTCCAACAAGAGAATGAAATGAAACATATGGAAGCACCTTCATCAACCATTGTTCATCCAATGGCTTTCCCTCCATGGACAACATCAATTGATAAGGACACATTGTAACGAAGGCGTATTTTAACATCGAAAAATTAAATTTCTCTAGCAATATTGCTGAGTCCATGCTACCTATGGATGCTAAGAGTGCATCTATTTGAGAATGACAACTTTGTAATACCTCCAATGCTTACATCACACAAGGGGTTCAAGATAAGTCTTCAACGACAAAATAATTAGAAGCATCCCTAGCATTACGGTTATGAAATGTTTTCTTGAAGACAACTTTCGGTATCTTGGGAATTGGTTCATGTGGTTTCTCAATGGTGAGAGGGGTTGGAGTTTCAATAGTAGAATTACCTTTCTCTTAAGCCTCCGATTCATAATTTTTTTTCTCGTTTGAATGAAAGTATTGGATCATACCACGTTGATATAATTGTGATCAATATGAGCATTAGTTGTTTCCTCGACATCTTTCAAGGCAGAAGCTGCATTCTGTCCTTGGGGAAAGGGATCCTTCAAGACAACTAGTTGTTGAGTTTTAAACAACTTTTGTGCTTGTTCCATTAAGAAGCATTGATAAGTAAGGTGGTCTCCCTGGCACAATTTACAAGGAAACTTAACCTTCCTCTTGAGCCTCTGATTCATAATTTTTGTTTCTCGTTTGAAGGAAATTACTGGATATGGCCATGTTGATATAATTGTGATCAGTAGGAGCATTAATTGTGCCCCTCACATCTTTCGAGGCAGAAGTTGCATCCTGTCTTTGGGGAAAGGGATCCTTTAGGACAACTGGTTGTTGAGTTTTAAGCAGCTTATGTGCTTGTTCCATTAAGTGGCATTGATAAGTAAGGTGGTCTCCCTAACACAACTTACAAGGAAACTTAACCTTTGTTTTTTATTTCTTCTCCCCCTTAGCATTGTTCATGGAATTTTGTTTGTTTTGGTTTTCCTCGCCCTTCTTCTCTTTCTTGTTTTTCCCACCGGGCTGCTGATTTCCCTTTTTGGAAGACTATGAAGAATAGGCATTATCACTTTGTGGTGAGGGAGAGACATCCTTAGCTTCCTTTAATATATATGTTTCACTGACAACTCATGGAGTTGCTTGGCCAGTGATTCTAGAGTGGGATTAAAAACTAAATCAACCATGCCATCGACATAGGGTCCATGCTTGGGTTTCTCTTGGTCATTCGTAGACCTCGATGCCTCAGGGATAATTTCATATAAAATCCAAGACTGAGCATATATCAAATCTAATTGTTGGTTCCTAAGGATTGTCTCTTCCTTGTGGTATCCTTTGAAGTGGACATGTCCTTAGAAATTTAAGGCAGCAGATTATTCAAGAACCACTCCATCAAAAAATTGGGAGGTATCGTGGTTTTAATAATCTTATTTCTTCTTCACCACTCCTGAATGTGATTAGATATGTGTGTAGCCTTGTTCTATCGAAAATTTGACAACAAGTCTGTACTAGCATCATACCATATAGGAATTCGAAAGTGATTTAGAAACACGGTTGCTAAATCCAGGAATCCATCATATGCAACAGATGGAATTTCTATGTACCATTTAGCTTCCACATGAGTTAATGTTCTCTGAAAGAGCCTCAACCAAACGGAGTCATCATTTAGTGAGTTGGAAGAGCACCAAAGATGAAATGTGGTAATGTGAGAACCTAGATCCTCACCATGTTTTCCTTCAAACTTTGGAATATCTGAGGGAAGTTTCATGGGTATAGGTGGCCATGCCACATTGTGATGCACGAGGTCGTTCATTAATTTAGAAAAATCTAGCAAGTTTAATGTTAAAAGGAAAGGAATCTTAGGCCTATCCAAGGTTTGATACTGAGGAGTTTGGGGTGTGGAAGTACCTACCCCAGGGCTCCTGAAAGCAAAGGTGGGGTTTCCCCCAATCGTTGGTTGTGATGTCACAACACTAACTTGTGATGTACGATAAGAGGTTTAGCCTGCTCTAGCCAAAACTAGAGTTTGAAAGGTAGGAGCAGAAATTCCTCCACTAAACAGTGAAAAGGGAGAGCTCCCAGAAGGGGCAGCTGAAACCTGACTAGAGGTTTGAAAACTATAACCTATGAATTCACTTGGGTTTCCAGATGACATACCCACATAATTAGGTGATGGGCCTACATAAGTTGTAGATGGATGAATATGTCCTCCATTCCATGAAAAACCCCGGACAAACAAAGTGGATCCACTTGGAACACTTTGAACACTTTGCATGAAAGGAGATGAAGTAAAAGGTACACTGGGAATCCCAGTGACCACCCCACTAGAATGACCTACAACATTAGAAGGTGCTGAGGGATTGACCACTCAAGAACTTGGAGAAAGAGGTGCAATAGATGCACTAGGTCTTGGAGCAGGGTAGTATTTTAAGGATTCTAAAATTATACTTAAGTATAGTATTCTAGGCGATTGTTCTAGATTGAAAAAACATGTTTATAGATTGGTAGGTGAATATTAAATATGAAACATAAAATTAAAACTGAAATGTATACATTTTGGTGAATATTATGATAAAAAAACACATTTTATGTAAATATAGGTGATATTAGACACCAAGTAAAGAATTTATTTTTTGGAAAAGACTAACAAAATAGCCAATTGGCGAAATTTTGCCACTAAAAATTACCCTTTCTTGGAGCACTCACCGAGAGAGGTGAGACTCCACCATCCAATATGGCTGAAGTAGGCGTATACATACCCTCACCTATACTAGACATATCTGTGATCAAAGAAACACCAAAAAGAGGTGAACTGAAATGAAGAAATTGGACTATCACAGGATTGTTCAGATTAGTTAGAGGTGTACTAAAATTCCTTGCAAACTTGTCAGCCTGCAAGTATTCTATCTCTACTAGTGGGGTTTATTCTTGATTAAGTATAATTTCTAGTTCACCTGGACCTTCGCTAACACCGATCGGTTTGAAAGAACCGTTTGTGTCAAGTCTCCACTTTTGAGGTGGGGGTGGAGGCTCCATTGTAAAACATGGAGGAAGGTTTTTCAACCTTCTAGACCTATGAAGAGGATGGTCCTCCACAACTAAAAATATGAATCACACACCTGGAGGCTAAGTACTCACAAACAAACCAAACAACACACACTAAAAATATCCTAAGTAACACATACACACCAGATAAAAGATACACCTTCCAAAGGAAAGTTTGGGATGATTAGGGCCCAGATCACACCAGTGAAGATCAAAGGATGGTTTCTTGGCATCTCATGAAGGGTTTTATGGGTGCAAGCATTGGAATCACCCAAACACCCTCCCAAATTATCAACCGAGGTTACCTTCCAAGTCTGTCCTAGGAGTACTAGAAATATCATTCCAATACCACTTGTGTAAGATCCTAATGTCTAGAGACTAAGGATACCAAATCTACAATGAGAGTCTGATAGAACAGTTATTTTCTCGATCGATGTGCATGGGAAGGGTAGCTAAGCCCAAAATCCTACCAATACTGGCACCTCACAAGGCCCAAGAAGTGGTATTGATAGAACCCCCATATGCACAACAATATTGGGATACGATCAAACAAGGAATCAAAGGGTTATATCCATAACCAAGTTCTCTCGTGGCCTAATGCTTGACTCCTATGTGAGAGGATATTTTTGTATTATCCCTTGTAGAAGTGGATTTACCTAAATATAGGCCACTACGTCTGAAATCAAAGTGCTTTTGGACCATTTAAATCTCCTAGTCCAAAAACCTAGCCTAAGCTAGTTGATGATCGAACCTATAAAAAGAAATATTACTAATAAATTATTAAGTTAAACATTCTTTTTATGGATTTATTACTCAAGGGTAGTGGATTGGGACTAAATGGTGTTTGGACTCAACAAGTAAAAGAAAATGATGTATAAATTTTCAAAATAAATGCAACTAACAATGCACTTTTTTCCTTTTTCTTTGTAAATGAAACTAATGAAACTTTTGAACAATTTTGAGAAACTACAAGACTTCAATATTTTTGATTTTCTGAAAATAATAAGAAAAACAACTAATGCAAAGTTATGCAAAATGAAAACTATCTTTTTTCTTTCTATTTCAAAAAATTAAAAAACTTTATGCAATTGAATGCACCTTAAGAAAGCTAAGCAATCTGATCATATATAAATGCAAATGATACTAGTAATATCCTTATAGTAACAATCTTCAGCCAATCAAGCAGAGATGAATCAAGCCCTAGCTTGGATGAAACTATTGACTTAGTAAGACCAATAGATCCAAAAGTTGGCAAAAATGACTAACCTAGACTACTACAATAGAAATCCAAGGTATAACAGTGTCATAAAAGGACTAACAGACACCACTAACCTAAAAAACCACAATAATTCAAACCAAACAACCAAGAAGGAAAGACCTAACACATTCACACAAAGAGGATTCAGACCTAACTTACTTAAAAACACTTGATTTAACAAGCAAGAGTGAAATGCACATGGACACAACAATGGTACTAAGCTAAAGAAGAACCCTTATAAACACCTGGGAATTTAGAAGGAAAAGAACAACAAAAACCCTAGCAGTATGACCTATACCTACAAGAAATCACGACTGTCACCAAGACAACCCACGAACCATTTGCAACTATATATATAGTCAACCCATGAATACAACATGGCAGTCATGATTGTATGTATTAACAACCCGCAAATACAATCAAATTGTTTCAAAAGAAAATGAAATGACTACAAGATCCTAAACCTTAAACACTAAAAAATAAGGGTAAGAAACCAAGAAAAACACTTACAAGATCAAACAAAGAAAACTAGAAAAGAAAACCTATGGAAAAGATCCAAAATAGGTTAGATACCCTAGCAGAGTCACTAGTGTTGTTGTTAATGGAAAGTATACCTTATGACCTAAGGGTCTGGGGTCACCAACAAACCAAAATTAAACTTGCATACATTCAGTTATCTGTAAATTTTACAGAGAAATAGGGAAGAAAGTTATCATACCTTTTTTAAGAAGGCTGGTCCTGGCTTTCTCCTTCAATCCAAATGCTCCAACAACTTCTAGGGATCTTCACACCTGCCAAAGAGAGAGACACCTTCCAGCAATATCTTAGGTTTATATCAAATATTAATGAAATATTATGATTGCAATAAGACAACAAGATAATTCATGAATCATAACATAATAGAACACTAGTGCACCAATTTGGAAGAAAACATCTCTTTATTGATAAGCAGTGATGAAAGATACAACCAATATATGATACAAGTACTCATCTTCTATCCAATTAACTACGTTTTGCTGCTACAAAACTCCAAAGGAATTCCTCCAGCATAACCTTTCTCTCTTGAGATATATCCTTGGGCTCAACCCCTACCCTCTATTTATACTTGATGAATGAGAGGAGTTACGAAGGTTGGGATGGTTGAGTAAGTTGGGAACGTTATGATTACGAGCCCACCTGTCCTTAACTAAACTTGTTTTTATTTTTTATTTTTTGGCTTAGGGTAATTGCGACTATTAATACTGGCATGTTGTGAGTCACTCGCAACTTTTATAAAGGAAACCTATGAATTCAAAGTGTGATCATGTAATCGCGGGTCGTATATATGGCTACTCACGAATGAATGACGTGTTGCAATGGAAATAGTCGCAAATGCACCTTAATCTATTTATAAAACATAGGCAATACTAGAAGGATGAAGATGTATTAAGTCACATGCACATCTATAAGGTTTTGGACACTTCGATCCATTTTTTCCGTTTGTGCACCGACACATTAAGTGTCAATACTCAGATGAAGAAGCTCCATTTCACTACATAACAAGCATGAATGAAAGTGAAGGATAGAATGACATGAAATTTGTGGAAAATATTTTTGAAATATGGAATCATGTGAAGTAATATGGAGACAATTAGGCATGCTCATTTGTTCAAAGGCTTCATTCTAGTTTTCATATTGCAATCTCATGAAATATTTAATATTAAGAGAGTTGTTTGTATTTTAGTATTAGACTATGGTATCTACACTCCAGAAAACATAGTAACTCCTACAATTCTGTATACAAGTCTAAATTGGTCCCATTGCATTGAATGGTGTCACAACAATAATTGTCAGTTTTATCATAGGGAAAATCTAGGTTCTTCCTTTTGTGAAAAGACTCTTTCCATTTCAGCTAGGCATAGGGGAAATATTAGTGATAAAAATGTCTCATCGGTACTGAACAAGCTTTTGAGAAATACAAGTTCATAAAAAGACAAGATGCAATTGTGTCGAGATACAAAATTCATGAATGTTTTTCTTTTAGAAGGGACTCCTTATCAATCAAATTTTAAGGTTAGAATCATGGATTGCATAATTGGTATAGTTGGCAATTGTTTTTCGAAAGATAGTCAGATGCTGAGATGTTAAATTTGTGGGTAGGAATTTTATGATTCATAGTCTCTTGGACACCATTGGATCGCCAATCATAAAAAGGAAGCCCAATGTAATTTTAGAGGATATGTATGTTCTATGTGCAAGAATCGATTTACTAATAAAAGCGATCTTGAGAGGTAGGTGAAGCTCCATCATGCTGAAAGTTTGCTTGAATGTTGCATATTACTATCATGCATACATTGTTGTAGTCATTTCATCAATTATGAGAAACTGTGGGAGCATGTCGTATCTGCTCATTTTGAGGAATTCATTCGATCAGTGGGTATACTAGAAAAAGTTGATGGCTCAAAATATTTAGTACCTACTGAAGTTGAGGATGGAATACAAAATGATACTTATGTTGTTGGGACTTCTAAGCAGAAAGTTACCCCTTCCTTGATCGTTTAAAATCATGTGATTACCCATAATGGGAGTACAATCAAGTAAAACTGTATTGTAAATCAAAGCACTGTGCGCGGGTACACATGTAGGTTCTACGGTTTGAAGTTTCATCTTCTCCCAGATCTTGGTCATCATCACCAAGATGAGCATATGGGTGCCATATCAAACAAAACCTTGATTTTAAAGAAAGGCAAAGAGTTTCTCTCTATAAAATGGAGGTCTAATGAGGTAAATTCTAAATTAACGCAAAAGATGGGTTCATCTATAGGAGTTAAACATAACATTGTCATTTCTAGAAAGAAGTGCGTAGAAACAAATGATTTACATAATTCAAGAAAGATGAATGGGTTTTCTGAGATAGCCGAGCTAAGTAAAAAGAATGGCATAACTACAAAATTCTATTGTTCATCTATGACATATGTTATTGACTTAGGTTCATAAAACAAGACATTGGACCAACAATCAAGAACTACTTAACATTGGTCATTCAACTTGCTTCAGATTCAATTTGCATAATTTTTTGGAAGAAAAATATGGTCATTTGCTAGACTACTCTACATAAAGGATGCTATATTTTGTAGCGAATCAAATATCATATTTGAATGGCATAGGGAAAGCTTTAATTTCCCTAAATAGTGTAAATATATGGAATATTGCAAGCATGCTACCATGTTAACCCCTATTTTTGATGTGCACTTAAATTCTCTTGGATGTGAAAATGGTCGGCATAGAGATTGTTAATGGGGGTACATAGGAGAAGGATGAAAATCCCTTGGTTCTCACTTTATATGAATTTGGAAGTTGTCAAGGAAAACCATTTGTCATTTGTGAGTATTTGAGATTTGGGAAAGAAGCAATGCCAATCCCTTGTGTGATTGATGAAGACTTAATGGATCCATCTATTTATGATCTCTATAAAGAGGGTAAATATATTGACTTGGATACATATATGTATAATTTCACCTACATCACTGAGAGGCTATTGAACCCTTCACTTGGTCTTGACACAAAGATGTTCTATTTTATTTATTTATTTTAATCTATTTGAGAGAATACAACTTGTATTATATATAAAATTCATAACTCTACAAAGTGAATGCAAGTTCTATCTGCGAGCCTAAAGTAGTGATACATAATGAGAGTATGTTGCAACAGAAAAACTTTTTCCTTAGTTTGGACATAGACTTCTTCCAAAATGAAATTCTAAAAAGCAAGGACTAAACTAAAAGACCATTGAAAACTTAGAGACTTAAAGTGCAACCTCCAAATGGAGTACAAAGACGAAATATGAACATGTTTCCAAAGACCCAAGAAGTGGATTAGGACTATATATTTGTATTTATTTCCATTTTTATCTTAATAATATTTTAGTTTCACTTGAAACAAAATTTGTTATAGTATATTGAATAACTAGTGAAATATACCAAAATTATCTTGATAGATTTTCTTGTCTTTGTAGAGCTCACAACTAGGATGTACATGCACAAAAAAAGTGTTTTCATAAATAATGTGATCATGTTTACCTCTTTGACAATGACAATGATGATGAAAAGGAAATTTATGGACAACCAATGCATGGTAGATTTCCATATGATGAAAAGGGTTGAAAAATTTTGGAGGTAACCATGAACACTCATTTTTCTTAGCATCTTCTTTTCAATTTTGTTTACTTGTCCCTTTTATCTTGTTTCCTACTATTCCAAGATACAAAAGACTACTTTTGATGACATATAAGATACAAAAGGATACTCCTTTTGAGCCTCCTTGAGGCTGCTACTATGTATGGAATTATTGAACTGCGACCACAGTTGAGGTTGCTAGTATTGAGTCGTGACATTGTGGGCTGCCTTGGACTGAGAAGTGACCTGTGCTAGGACATAACCATGATCTTAGTGGGTTTTTTGGATATATCCATGAACTTTGTGGGATGTTTGGACAAAGGCGTGACCTCTGTGAGCGGTTTGGACTAAGCGGTGACCTTTTTTGGGCTGCTAAGCTGGGTTGTGACCTTTGCTGAGTGTGATAGACTAAACCATTACTGGTCCTTGGGATCCCTTGACTTGATCTATGGTCTGCTGATTGTTATGAGGCCATTTTTTTGATTGTGTTGTTGTTGGTGCCTACTATGACCTTTACTAGTGATGTTGTGGTTCTTGTCCATCATGCTGCAGCACGCTGAGCCTTTTTAGACTTTAGAGAGTGTTTGTGGTCCTTTTCATCCTCCTTGAGGCTGTTACTATGTATGGAAGTGTCCCACAATATGATGGACATGCTATAGTATGGGTTAAGGATTCATTTGCACATTTTAAAGGAGCTTCTATTTGCTTGATGTATGATTATCCTAAAAGACTGTCCTTTAATATTGCAACAATGGGATTGAAAGTTCATTATCATTTCTATACTGTTTTGGTTAATAACTTGAGGTCTATATTTGTCTAACTCTTCTTGACAAATACCTATCTCTCTCTCTCATGTATTTCCATTGTTTCGTTACTGACTTGTATATTAAGAGACAAAGATTGATCATAATATATATATGAGTATAAGGAAAGTCTAAAACACATTGTTTTCTTCTTTTGTCCATTTATAATGTTATGCATGTGCTTGACTAATTCTGTTGTATAGCTATGGGACTCTACATCCAATAGACAGGAAGAGTAAATTACTACTTTAATCCTTTCAATTTCTTTTTGTTTTGTTTAAACAGTGGCATTCCAAGTGGACATTTTAGACAAAGTTGTATAGTTGTGGGAGATTTGCTAGTTCTCTTTCGAGGTATAAATGATAGTGGTATTTGCATAGTCTATATTTAAATTTTACTTTATTTTCTTTATATATCAATCTAAACATGATTTCTTTCCATAATTGCAGGTTAGTGGTTGTTTAAGTCACGTCCGAATAAAATGATCACATAAATATTCATACTTCTTATCAACAAGCAAACTCGAAGTTATTGTTTCTAATATTTCATCTCATTTCATTTCCATTTATCTAGAGGCTAAGACTACTTAGAGTTAATACCCATTCTTCTTGATGTGAACTGGAATTAGTAGTATATTTATTTTTACTATTCTATATACATTTTGGGTGATGATTTGATCCATTGGAGACTAAAGAAAATTACAAGGGATCCTACATTGTTCATTCCAAAATTTATATTTGATTTTCTTTTAAATAATTTTGAGGTTACTTTTTCCTAGGATGGGCATAGTCAGTTAATTCAATTTTTTTTTATAAACTAAAGCAATGTTTCTACCGAGTTTCTATATCATGTGTTTGTTTTCACTAACAAATCAACATCCATGTACTGTTATTATACACAAAATATTATAATGTATTGTTGGATACATGCAACAAAATGCATTAACTCAAATGACTACTCTCTGAATTAGTGTTGTTTTATTTTGACAGCACCAATTATCTTATTATGGTATACAATTTATACACGAACAATGTGTGGAATGTTACAATACTACATTGGCATTGCCTTACTTTAGGGAAACATCAATAAACTAGGAATTTGGGAGTTCCATATTTATTTATGGGGGATGGTTGATGGTGTATTTCATCAAGTTGTGGAATTTTGACTAGGCTTTGATGTTGACCTCTACCTACTGGATCTAGTTCCTTAAAAAACATTCATGTTGATGAGAATACTACTATGCATATAACTAGAAAATGGGATGTAGCATGCAATATAAATAATCATTTTGTATATCTATTTCAAAGGTTCAAAATTGTCCTTCAAATTTTGTTTTGTTTAAACAATGACATTCCAAGTGGGAATTTTGGACAAATTTGAACAGTTGTGGAAGATTTTCTAGTTCTATTTTGAGGTGTAAATGATAGTGGGATTGGCATATTCTATCTTTAACTTTTGTTTTTATTTTCTTTATATATCAATATGAACATGGTTTCTTGCCTTGATTGCAGGTTAGTGGTTTTTTAAGTCACCTCTGAATAAAATGATCACATAAGTATTCATACTTTTTAGGAAGCAAACTCAAAGATATTATTGCTAATATTTCATCTATTATTGTTAATATTTAATCTCATTTCATTTCCATTTATCTAGTGGCTAATAGTACTTAGAGTTAATGCGCATTCTTCTTGATGTGAAATGTGAAATCTACTCTTTCAAGTTTTGGTCCTTTGAAGTTAAGATGGACATCCAAATTTGATTGAAACTATCTGAAGGTTGTGTATGGTGTTCATGGAACTTGAGAGAAACATGCACCTGTGTTGATTTTACATGGGATGGATAGGCCCACATTGGAGGAAGATGAGTTTGGGACACCATTTTCTCATCCTTTTCTGCTATATAAACTGACATTACCCTTTCCATGGAATCATCCACCATTATCTTCAAGTTACTTATGAATTTTTAGTCAAATTCGGATATCTTGGCATGAATCTAGATGACTCAGTATATAGTTTAGCAATGGATGCATTCTTGTCATTCCTATAGATCCACAGTGGATTAATTAGCAATCAACACCTTAGCTGGTGTTAACGAAGGACCTGTATGAGCATAACCTATAAATTTCTAGGATTTTTTCATTTTGTATCATTCAAGCATACGAAATAATGATTATCAAGTTACTATAGATCCATAATGTCTTAACTTGTACTAGTCCTTCAAGTCCTTCAACTGGATTTATTAAGTGCAAATATAGATTTTCACTTAATAAATGAAGCTAAAGAACTTGAAGGACTAGTACAAAGTAACCCATTATGGATCTATAGTAACTTGTTAATCATTATTTTGTATGCTTGAATGATGAAAATTTTGTTTGAATATCATCATTTTCAGGAAATAACAACTTCTTAAAGGGTGCTAGCTCAATGGTAGAGGACCTGCCTAATTATAGGCAAGAGATTGGTGGTTTGATTCCTTTGTTCCCTTTCATAAATTTGTGACTAAGAAAATGACTAAATTCGCATATATACGACTATGTGTAGCTAATTTCCCGTATCTTATAGCCCAACTAACGTTTATTCCTATTTAGATTAGTCATTAATATGTTATCATCTAGTAATTTACTTAGTTGTATATTTGGTCATTAATTGTGGCAATCAATGACTACATCAATGAATAATAAATCAAACAATTATTGACTAAATTAAATACAACTAAGTTAGTCAAACTATAAGATAGTGGAAATTGGCTACTATTAGTCAGCGACTAAAAATAGTTGTTTATATATGAATTTTAGTCATTAATTCTTCATTTTGTACTAGTGGTTGAATGATTGAATGATATGAAATACAAAAATAGTAGCCACTTATATATGGATAATAAACATAGGGAAGTGTCTTTTCATTTAATAGACATGTCACGAAGTAATACTTAATTAATTATTTAACCTAAGTAATGATAACCTAATGTAATATACAATTAGGTATATTACAAGTTATCTTGTTTTGAAAAGATTTGACCATGAATTTTTATTCTACTTAATATAGATTCTGATTTTTATTATCTGATCATCATATTTGATGATATGTGTCGATAATAAATTCTAAGTGATGCAAAAAATTTAGAAATCAGAGACGGGTCAATCCATTTCAAATCTACCTTTGTTGGAACCATTTGATGATCAAATATTTGGATATAAGAACTTCTCATTTTAGGGTTCCCTGCAAGTTGCCGATTCCGACTTCGCTCTTCTTCAATGTTGTAGTTGGTTTATATGTAAGAATAATATTTTTTATTTTCCTCTTTATTTTGATACTTGTCATAATGACTTTAGTGATGTGGGTGACAGTAAGGCATTTGAGCCACTTGAGGAATTTTTGTAGGGACTTCAAATTTTGGTGCTTCCCATAATTTATTGATTGATACCTTTCCAATATAACTGTTTTCTAGAATTTAAACATCGATTGGGTTTGTACTAGATATTTTTTCCGACATATAAATTCATATTGACAATGTCACTAATTATATGGTTTCAGACATTGTTTCTCTCTCCATAGGTTGGGCATCCTTTGCTGAGGATTTTTCTAGATTCTTGAATTCAATTTTGTTTGTTCAATCAAAACTTGATTGTCATTTGTAAGGTAGTGATTTTCTTGTTTTGTTTATAGTAGTTTCCCTTCGACGTCTTCATTGGATTGCTCCATTTTTTGAAATTTTTTTAACTTCCTTATTTTCGTAATTAACATCTTGTTATGGTTTCTAAGTCGAAAGATTGATTTAATATTGGTTGACAATGTTTTATTGATTTTTGTGGTCTCAAACTTATGTAATTTTTCAATGTCATATAGTTTTTGTTCGAGTTCTTTTATTTGTTGCTGATGTTGGCAAGTTTCTGATTCCTGGCTTTGTAATTTTTCTTGGATTTGTGCTATTTCCTCGTCCTTGTCAATGAGGAGTTTGTTCAAGAGATCTAGCTTCTTCTACTAGATATTCATAGCTCTCATATGATGGTTCTTTCCTTGTATTTTTTTACGAGGGGACTCTCAACAATGAGTCATGTATTATTATTTTCTTCTTTCCCTCGGAGAAGGTCATGGCTTTCTTTTTCCCATTGAAGATGATTGTACCCAATGTTTTAAGCATGTTAGATCCTAGTATTATGTCAGTAATACCATCGTATATAGATGCAACTGTGAACTTTGATGTAAGAATATTATAATTACCAATCTGTAAGTATAATTTTTTGATTTTCTCTTTGTTCTTCTCATTCTTCTCTATATTTAATTCTACAACTGGTAGTTGATTTGCAAGGGCAACATTAATAAAAATATATTTATTAGCTATACATATGGTGGTGGTAACAAGACTTTCATAAAATGTTCCATTGACTTCAAACATCTCCATCGACATCTTTGAAGGAACATCAAGACAAATTTATTTATCATTTGAGAAAAATCCATCTCTTCCATTTTGATGAGGTATAAATAGATATTTTCCTTTCGTAAATTATCTTCAACGTCGGATCTCAATGTTGTCCTTATGTAAAATTACTTTCCTTAGTCTTTGAATTCTTTGGTGATATATGGTCTTCTTTTGGTGTTGAATTTTGTCTTCTTTCCCTTAATGTGGTCTTCTCTCTCTCTCTCTCTCTCTCTCTCTCTCTCTCTCTCTCTCACATTATTTTTATTTATTTATTTATTTTTAAATAAAAATATTCAATATAGTTATTTAAAAAAAAAAATTCTTTCAATGCTATTTTTATCTTCTTTTCCCCTAAATACTTCTTGTATATTGAATGTAAATTGGGTTGTTGGGAGGAATGATTGTTACCTTCCCACCCAAGTTCAAATCTTGCTTTCTCTTTGGTAGTCTTAAGGCTTATTATGCACTTCTAGATTTTATATTATAACTTGATTATTAGCTTTCACAAATGCTTCCAAATAATCTAACTTTCTTATTTGAAAATAAACCATGTATTGTTTTTAAGAAACTACATGTGGTTTCTATATTTCCTTTTCTCTTTACTTCTTTTACTTCTTTTTTTTCTTTTTTGTTGAACTTTTCCTTTTTTGTTTCTATATATAAATATGTTTCTATAATTACCCAGTACTCTTTATCCATATTTAAACAATTGAAATACATATTTATATCATAACTCATATAAATAATATCACCAACCATTTTGTTAACCTTTTAAATATCCTATTTATAAGGTATTATCATTATTATTATTATTTGACCGCAAGCTATGGGAAACAGGTAAACCTGGGTGAAATTTGATCTCGTGACCTCCTTTAAAACAAGTGACTTCATATCAATAAGGAAAACCAATGTAAGTCCTTTAAAGGTTACACCATATACATGGATAACCTCTTATATTGGTTTGCACCACTTATATAGAAAAATTTCAACAAGATATGAATTAAAGTTTTCCCAGTTTTTTTTCAATTGTTAAAATACGTATTGAAAATAATATACGCCATGATTTTACCTCAGGATTACCTTTCTATGACATTTATATATAGTAAGAAAAAAAAACTTTAGGAGCCAAGGTTTTAATCCACGAATCAAAGTTTACACAACAATTCCTTTTTTCTCTTTTATTTACCTTACTCATGAAAATTATAGCCAGAGTAAAGATCCGAGAGAAAACATGAGGAAGAACTCATGAGCCCCCAGGCCCGACCATTGAACCTCGCTCTGATACCATGTGTAATGACCCTCCACAGGGTCTGACCAGATCAACTAACATGCATGCATATAAATAAATCTAGATTTGATAAAGAAGTTAAGAATATCTATTTTTTTTGTTGTTGTAGAAGTCATTTACAAAATAGGTAAGGATACATGACATTAACGAATTGTAAACCAATCCACATACATCCATTGAATTAAACTATTCCATTTTCATGCGCAACATTTAACAAATTCAAACAACTTTGAAATACCTGTTCATATCCCTAACTGTTGTCATTTGAGGATGAAGGCAATGATTGTTTTGTCATCACTTTGTTGTAGTTGCTATCACTAGATTTCTACTCATGCCAGATCCATTAGTTTCCTCTCTACGATAACCCGATTGGTACTCTCCTTCCCTCGAGACCCCGAGCTTGACGAGGCTGACAATACCTTGCTAGCAATGGAAGTACGACACTAGGATGCTACTGGGAGGCTCTTAACCTCACTCACCTCATACTGAATCACACTCTTCCACATTCACCTCAGAGCCAGCTAAAGGGTTTGGGATTCAACTATGGTAGTACCGAAGAAGAAGAAGAAGAAGATCCCTTGTTCTTCCATTTCTCTAGCTTTTATTAACCATTTTGTTAATTCCCATGCATCCCATGCACCACATTCAGTTAACTCTTTAGTTTACTTTAATTAATTTTATTTACCAACCCACTTTTTAGTTATCTTTAGTTCTCTAATTATTTTCTAATTAGTTAGGATTTCACTTAAGTTCAAGTTCCTTAATTTACTATGTTAACTTATTTCTTAATTTAGCTTTATTTTGGTTTATTTATCCTTATTTATTTATTTATTTATCATTTAACTTATTTGTTTACTTAAAGTTCTCTATTATTGATTGCTTATTTCTCTTAATTAAAATAGATGTTGATTACCACCGCATTCTCGTCGTTACCATAATTATCAAGGTTTTATGCTCCTAGCATGCCCTTCCAGTAATTCCCATAGGTTGGGAGTTGGTTATGACGACTAAGCCAATGTTACCTCAGTTCACCTACCCTTGGAAGAGCCATGTGGTTCATGGGGAATAAGTCCAAATCCCTATTGTGTTCCCCCTAGTAATAATCTTCGTGAGTGACTGACTCGCGACCTAACCTCATGGAACATGCATATGATGAGCTAGAGTTTTCCTCACTCTATTCAAATATCATCACACCATCCAATTTGCTAGTCTTACATGTATAATATTTTAGTCCCGTCACCTGATGTGGATCAATTGGAAATCACAATCCCATTATACGCGCATAAAACAAATTGTGCATCAGATCTCATAAATAACATTTCAACTATAACAAAAACATCAATTGACCTCAACTATCGAGGTTTCCTGACTCATCCAGAGTCCATGCATGCCAGTGCATCAATAATATCACAATTCAATCATGTTATACATAATACTGATATCACTTGGCATAGTCATTTACTCAACTCGATTCTTTTCATACTGATTCTTTCTTGCGGTTCATGTACATGCCTTTCCCGTCACACTCGACATACCATTAGAGTACTTGCTACATAACTTTTGTCAATAAAACATACAAATTTTAATCCTTGCTTGATACTTCACATGATTCTTCATTTCACAATCATAATATCAGTGCATTCACAACTGACCAAATGTCAACACCATTCTCATAGTCATAATTTACTCATCAATATGTCAGTTAATCGGTCTTAAATTATACCTCATCAAAATTTCATTGCTTTGCACGTGTCCAGGTCATCTGAAACCGAATGCCCTAAAAAATACATCCTTACAACATTTTTAGATCTCAATTAAATAAATGGCCCAATCATTCATCATAAAATTCCCTCAAATAAATAGTTTATTCTAATCTCAAGAGTCAGGGTAAAAATAGGGTGTTACATATACCCCCACTTCCAGAAACTTTGTCCCAAAGTTCTAGAATAAGTATGGACACTATCTACGTATTTCCAATATGTCATTCCATGTTGCAGTTATTGGGACTATATCTATTCTTGATATTTTACATCCTCATACATAAATCACACAAAGCAAGTTTACCAAAAGACATCAACCATGTTAACTTAGTACCAAGTCATCATTTTCATATATACAAAATGATTTCATTCAATTTATTTAGCTATCCATACGTGGGCATTACAAATATACAATTAGGTAAATTACATAGGCAGTTGTGTCTTCATTTTGATATAACTACCATCATTAAATTTGTAATTGGCATTGGTCGGTCGACATGTTAAAGTATCTGAGAACTGATAATCAGAGATCTCTTTAATACTCTGTAATTTCGATTTTGGAGAAACAAATGGATATCAAATATTTTTCTTCATTATGGTCTTAGTTTATTGAGAAAAGATTGATTTCATTCAATTTTGCTTAATATGCTTTGTGATATTGCTTTTTAATCATCTTTGTATATTGAATTTCTTTTGAGAACTAACATGATCTCTTCTTTTTGCATTCCAATGACTATACAATAATTTAGTAATTTTTCATTAATTTTATTTTATATCAATCGAATATAATGTGTCGTGATGAAAGTTTATTTCAATTGATTCATGAAAACTGTGATGACATAATTAATCTTATTTTTTGAGTTTTAGTTTTTAGTTTGATTTACCAATAATTGTCAATTATTACGAATTTTATTTCTAGATGTTTTCCCATTTGGAATTTATTTCAAACAAATTATCATAGAATTAGTAACTTGCTAATAACAGTTCATGTTACAGCCTGCGTATTTTCAGTAATATTTTATTAATTTTGCATAAATTAACCCTTAAACTACTATGATTTTATCTTCAGTTTAATTCTGGTTGTCCCATAACATGATTAACATTTCCATGAACTTGTTAGACTTTGTTTCTTATGGTTTCTTCATATGTTTATTTTTTTGTCTTTAATTAATATTCCTTAGCATATTTTTCTGTTAACAATATTTAGACTAATCAGTTATAGGTTTGTATCTACATTCATATATCGGGTTTGCATTTAGGTTTTAGAAAAACATAATTGAATTCTCCTTTTTGAGGAGAAACCCAACCATTGGAAGTGGGGCCAACATAATCCCTTTAGAGACAACTACACCAAATGATTGGAGACCGAGAAAATCCTTGGATCATGTTGTCTCTCGACTTACATTGACGAGCATGTTAGATACGCCCATCAACATGCATCTACGATGATCTATAATTTAAGCTATAGAATCAACAATATATCATATCTAGATTGTTGTTCATTTTAGGTTTCACATTAAAATTCAACCCAGAATATCAACTCAACAGTATTACCTCAAAACTTAGTGAAATATTTAACCAACCCTTCTATCTTCTTATGGTTTTCAATATCTCCAAGTGCCAAGGTATATTTTTTTATGAATGTTGTTGGCCTCTATATTTTCTAGATTCTATACACCATTTCCATTACCTTTTGCCCATTTTTTCAATTCCTAATGATTCATTTTGGTCTCATTACCATTCACTATGAGGTATTTTATTTAAGGTATGTTGTTTTCATATGATATGTTGATTTAAATAATTGTGGTAAGTGTTTAGAAGAAAATGAGAGTGATATTCCTTCTTACAAATATTGTCTGCATGTCAAAATATGTTGTCCCATAATTGTTATAGGAATGTTATTTTTTTCATATTGGACACCTATGTTGTTACTCAAGCTCTTGAGCTTGTTGTTACTTTGATTTCTATGAATGTCGTTACTTTGACTTTCCAGCATGTCATTACACCAACAAGAGAGAGTGTATTACCATGATGTTACATCATGTTGCTTCTCGCATCCAACAAGTTGTTACTCCAACCATCAGTAATAATGATCCTCTATTTTCTAATCAGGTATTCATTGAAGATTTGATTAATTATGAGAAAAGCTTCAAGGGTACAATACAATTATCAAAAGAAATTTATAGATGCATTATATTGAAATTGGAATGAGATTTGCTTGTATTTTCCTTTGAATATCTATTTCATTGGAACAACTTGAGAATCGATAGATTCTCAACACTATTCCCAGATCTCTTTCATATTTTCAAACAACCTTGTTATGTATAAAAACATAGTCTCTATTTGAGAGAGGGAGTTCAAAATTTGGTCAATTAATGTCGTGAAGGACATTGTAGATACTATGAAGATAGTATTTTATTAATGAAAATATTTAGTTCATTTTGCAGTCTCGCATGAACTAGTATTCATAGATTTTTCTTGAAGCACTTTGTTCCAGAGAGGAGGTCCCACTTTTCTATAACATTTGCTAAGCATTGTTTTCTTGTGATTAGTGTAGTTGTGATTGTGTATGCATTGGAAATTAAATTGTTATTATTGTGTTAGTCTAGTTGTGTTTGTGTTTGTGTTTGCATTGAAATTTAAATTGTTATTACCGTTAAATTATTGTTACTATTATTTTGTTGTTATTGATCATTTGTTGTTATTGCCATTCATTCGAATTTATAAAATAACAAATATTGTGTGAATTGATTCTAGCTTCATTATTTCCTAATTAATTTGTGTGATCCTTTAAGATTTGATTTATAGTAAGTTTTGATTTTGTGATTTCTTTTACTATACTGCACTTTACAATTAAATTACCAATGTTGAAAGGGAACTTGTATTCTACATATATTTTTACCCTTAATTTGGAATAGTCATTTATCCCTAGTTTATAATTAATGGTTTGTTAATTTGACAGTTTATAAAACAAATAAATTAGCTAACAGTTTGGCTCCATTGCCAAGGTTTTATTGAGGGCGCAATTGTACATTTGAATTAGGTTAGTATTAATATTATTTTAACAAAATAGTGTTTTGAATGTGAGGAAAAGGGAGTGTTTATATGAGATTTAGGAGCTTACACATTCATCTTAGAGTAGTAAAGGAAAGTTCCTACTCTACTATGTTTAGGGGATATAGTTTTTATGAGTTATAGGAGAAATTTTAGAACATGCAACATAATAAGAATTTCCCTCAGTACTAACCATCTTGTGGGTATAAGAGGACAAGGTAGAAGATACAAAATCTAATGATGGGATTTTCCCACTAATAGTTCAGGAGAATCATTCATAAACTGGATCATTTTCATTAGCTAAACTAGAGTGCTATCACCTTATAGAAGGGAAAGGGTATGTACATGAATTGATTAGTGGGAAACAATATAGATAATTTGAATTTCACCATAATCCTATTCATGAAACAATATACCATGTTCCATCACAAGAATCAAGCGCTAGTGAGAATACCTTATTCTCGAACATCTTAGGAAATCTCAAGTATTCAGATGGAACTATGGGAAAATGGAAGAAGTTGGATCCAATGTAACCTTTGAGTTTCCATTTTAAGATATCAAAGGAGAAGCACCAATGAAGAACCTCACATTTTTATCTCTACCTACTTTTCATGGGATGGCCATAGAGGATCTTGGTACTTTTCTCTTTGAATTTGATGTCTTGTTTCGAAGTTATGACAATCTTTCTAGAGCACAAAAGTTGAAGTTATTCCTGCTACACTCGAGAATGAAACACTACAATGTTTTATGGGACTTGGAGGACTACATACATACATGGGATGATATGAAGATGGAAATGATTCAAAAGTACTAGGAATATTGTAGGGCTAAGGATATTTGGGAAGAGATATTCAAAATAATTCAAATAGAAGAGGAAAATATTGAGGATTATGTTGGAAGATTGCAGTACAACATACAATGATCCAAACAAAACAACTATATAAAGAATCCTTCATAAAAATATTAATTAGAGGTTTGAGAGAGGAGTATTTTGACATCCTGAACCTTCTAGGGAAGAAGGATATTTCAAAGGTTGATTATGATGAAAGACATGAACTCAGCATAATTTATTTAAGAGGGACAATGAAAGCATGGAAAATAATTCGAGAATACATACCCAAAGATATGATACTGGCCACAAGGTGAGTCAAATACATTGAATTACGTAACTTGTTGGATAATTTAAAATTTTATATTTGAATCTCAGTTGGATACACTATAGGTAAACCAAAAACAATCAAAAGTAGAAAAATATACAATCATATTTTGATATAGATGTGAGCAAAATCACCCCCTTAGGGAGTTCACACTTAACATATATAAATCTACTATATTTATGAGAAATCCATCCTACTAGTAGTTGTCCACATATATGAGAAATCCTATTTCATAGCCCCAAACAAACCATGGAATCCTTGTCCCTAAGGAATAAATCATGATCCCTCTTTATTCTTCAATACTTATTGGAATATTAAACAAACACCTCAAGCGATGTATTTTTCAACCCCTACCGGCCATACTTGGTACCCTACACTATGTCCACAATGACAATCTAATCCACCTTAGAACTATCAATAGAAGGGATGGTAGAGTTCATCCTCTCCTAATCAACAATTCCCTCAGTTGCAATAGGAGCAATCACCACACTCACGGGAGAAACAATTCTAGTATCCTACAAACACCCCAACAAATAATCCTCCCCTAAGACGTCAATTACATGCACAACCTGATCGATATCCTAATAACAATAAGATAATTAATCCAGCCTATGTATCTGAAACCTTGGGGTATCAAACCTACTTTATTTCTGATCATGTTGAATTCCAAAGTTTACGACTTAGTTTAGGAAGAGAACCAGCCCCCGAAAATTCACCAATTATAACAAAAAAAATTGATGAGGACAATACACAAATAGAAACTGAAGAGAAGTTCTAAGGAAACCAAAAATCGCACCATAAACGAGGCTTTGTTCCCTCCATATCCAAAAAAGGCTCAACTTATCCAAACTTCCAATCTATCCCGAGTTTGATTTGTTAAGGGAATTGTAGAACATCTGCATTAGAATTCCACTACAAGCACTTAGAGACCTTTCCATATATGCTAAAAATGTTAGAAGAATATATGTAAGGAAAACTAGCATACAAACCAATTTTTTCCCCATTTCCCACATGGTAGGCCGCTTGGAAAACTTGATGCTTGGAGGAACTATCACCCCCAAATATGAGGGCCCTCAAAATCCCATAGTCATTCAAATTAATAGTCTAAGCATTCCAAATACTTTGAGTTAATTATGTGCAGCCATAGACATCATTATTAAGGAAACCTTATAGAAACTTGGGACTCACTCCTAAGAAACTCCTACAGTCTTGGAATTAGCAAACATATCCATAATTAGGGCAGAGATAAATTTGAAAGACCTAATTATTTATATAGGATCATGGGAATATTCCGAAGACTTCATGGCATTGCAGCCAATGTCTCAGTTGGGATGGAATCCTATAATCCTAGGAAGACCATGGATATCCACTTTCAATGACTATATAAGTTGCAAATCTACGAATATGACAATATCCCATGGGAGCTGCACCAAGCATCTCATCATGTATCACCCCCGCTAGATGAAGCACACCATGAAATTCCTATGTAAAAAGAATATGATGGTGATGAAGGAAATATTCAACCACTGCTCAAAATAGAGAAGTCTCTCTATTTTAAAGAAGAAACATAAGATGTAGCAATTAACAGCTTTGTTAGCAATCCATATTCGACCTATTAACCAATGCACCAATTTTTGGATGCAATAATGAGCACTTGCATTCAAGAAGAGGCACCATATTCACCCTTTTACTCTTTAACATTTGTTTTCTATCATAACACAAAGCCTTCCATCATCCCTGTAGAGATTGAGCCAGGGAAGACCTTGAACATCAATCCCCTTTTATTTGCTCGATAGGCATAACATTTGATTCATATGTTATAAGAGAAAAGAGACACATTCCCCTAGGAGCACATAGACATGAGGGGAATTCACCCCAGTTTATGTACTCACCATATCTACAAAAAAGAGGATAAATGACCTATTTAGAAGACTCCATATCGTATGAAACCATATTTCAGAGACATAGTTGAGGAATAATAATATAAATTATTGTGTGAATTTTATCTAACACATTTCTGATAGTTAGTGGGTCTTTCCATGGGTGACAGTACCCATAAAGAAACGAAAATGGAGGATTTCTGTTGACTATAGGGAGATGAAAAAATCCACAAAAAGGGTCATTTCCCCCTCCCAATTATCAACCAGGTCTTAAATGAGCATTTTTTCTCTTTCCTCAATAGGTTTAGTGGTTATAACCAAATTTATGTCACTCCAAGGGACCAGGAAAAGACCACTTTCACCTACCCTTGTCAGCGATTAGCTTACCAAGTCTTTCCTTTTGGGATCCGTAACTATCAGTTGTAAATGAAAAAAAACAACCCAACTTCAATTATACTTCACCTAGGAATCCCATCATCTTTTACAAACCAATAACCCAGCATCCACATCACTCTAATACCATGATAAATAAAAGAAAGAAACAAAGATGGACACAATAGAAAATGAACATAGAGAGGCATTGATTACAAACTAGAAGCCTTGCTCCAAAGGATGGGATTCAATTGTATGTATAGATGAAATTTACATGAGAAGAGGGGCACTCTACAAGCCTCTATCAATATTTTTCCAACTAACTTGGCTTATTTTTGTTCCATCTGCCTCATTTATTATTTCTTCTCAATTTCTCAATTTCTGACATTCACTAATAAACACTATCATGCTTAATCTTTGTTTTAACAAAAATTCTACTTCAAGAAAATAAATTGTCTATAAATTTAATGAAATAAGGAATTCTATATGCTTTAAAAAGTATTAGAACTTCTAATTGTCTATAAATTCAATGAATTTTTCCATATTTTCATTCTCTTATAACTATAACACTTTTATAATTATATGAATATTATTACTGTGCAGAGCACAATAAGATAGTTACTTGAGGAACAAATGCATCCATAAAATCCATTAACATGTCCATTGTCATCCTCTACAATAGAAGATTTATGTGATTGTACTTGGACCTCGAAACATCGATCTTTAATTCTTTTCTATTGTAGAAAGTAGCCAAGAGAGGATAGGGAATGGTGTGTAATGTGAGATGAAGTAGTTGGAAAGTGGGGCAGTTAACAACTGGAACTTGTCAAGGTAGGTGGTGTGGTGAGGCAATTATGTAAATACCTCATACATAAAGATATGCATTCATTATCATATAGTTGAACTTTTAAGACATGAAACTATTGAAAGACATTGAAAAAATAATAAGAGGTCATTAAAATTGAAAATTGAGCAAATTTATTTCTAATATTTCCTTATACACTTACTAAACCAATAATGAAGTAAGTACGATACCAAAAATAAATAAATAAACATTAGCAAGTTGTTGAAGGATAGGAAAAGAACCTTAAATACCATTAAATAACTACTAAAATAATAAGAGGAGCGAAAACTACTGGATAATTATCAAGATGACAATAACAATTATTGATAGTTCTTTCTTATAGTCTACCCAATATTTAGGGGATCCTTTAATAACTGCATCTCTTTGACGTTGTTTAAAATATTATATGGTGTATGATAGTTCCACCTTGCATTTAGTGAAGCCACATTAGAGGAAATTTCAACTCAAAATGGGCCTCGTAAGAAAAATAATAAAATAATAGTTAAAATAATAAAATAATATTTATTAATTTTGGAGGAAGAAAATAAAAAAAAAAACTACTTTTTTTTATCGTATTTTCGACATATCTCCCAATGTTTTTATTCAAATTTTGATTGGGAGTGCTCGTTGGATGTGGAATTAAATCCTGAATCCAATGAGTATCCACTCTGCATACTTTTGAAGGACCCCACTACCCCAAAAACAAGAAATACATGAAAAAACGTGTGGTATTTCTTGTTTTTGGGGTAGCAGGGTCCGTCAAAAGTATGCACATCATCATCACATTTTTTCATGTATTTCTTGTTTTTGTGTAGTTGGGTCCATAAAAATTATGCAGAGTGGGTACTCGATGGATGCATATTTTAATTCCACATCCAACAAGCTCTCGCAATCGAAATTTGAGTAAAAACACAGGGAGATATGTTGAAAATACGAACAAAAAAGTAGTTTTTTTATGATAAGTATCCCCAAATTTATACTAAAAAATTGTTTAATACCTATACAGTATTTCAAATTTAAAGCAATTTCATTGGCTAACGCATGGTGACATGGAATTTGAATTAGGGTTGAAAGGCCCATTTTAAGTTGAAATTTCCTCTAATGTATGGAGGTAAGGAAATCTTGGAAAGTCCTTCCTCACATTTAGTGAAACCAATATGTCGTTTTGGGGGCTGAACTATTTCAATGGATGGACATTCTTTTAGCCACGGGAAGGACCTTTGTTCACATGAAGCATTAAATAAACTACGTTCATCAGATTATGGATTTACAGACTCTGACACAAGAACCACTATTCCAAGAGATGACGTTTTTGGACATGGGTTCATTGGAAAACATTTACACTTAGAGTCAATTATCTATCAAAGAGAAGGTTTGTGATGGTAAGGGATGTGCTAATTTTCAACAGGTGGTAAAGGAAATCGGATATTTGTCTCAGGAAAGTTGGAAGACCTTTGTTAAGAGAAAATAATCCCCTTTAAACCTTATTTTTGGGGAAGAGATCATCCTAAATGATGTTGTAATAAATTGTGAAATGACTTTAATCAGTCATTTCTATGGTCGAAGAGTTGGTGATATTGGTCTTAAGTCTTGGGTATCAAATATGTGGGGTTCCTCTTTAGGTTATACTCCTATATCTTTCATTTTGTTGAAGGTTTGGATTACTTTTCGTTAAAAAAAATATCAGGCTAAGTCATGTATTCTTAAGGGTGCATCCATGGAGGTGGGTCACAATTTTTGGCAAAGTGATTTCAGAAAAAATAAAAACGTACACCCTTGATCGAGTTATTAATACCTCGATCGAGGGTTTAATAATTCCTCGATCGAGGTCCTTGGTAATTTTTTTTTATAAAAAGTCCACGGGCAGCTGTGACCTTCCCCATTTTCTACACTGCACATCCTCGATCGAGNGATCGAGCTCCAAATCTCGATCGAGGTCCTTGGTAATTTTTTTTTATAAAAAGTCCACGGGCAGCTGTGACCTTCCCCATTTTCTACACTGCACATCCTCGATCGAG